>RSEF01000031.1:64750208-64787794 GCA_003993805.1 Himantopus leucocephalus
CAGGGGAGTTGGACTAGATGATCTCTAGAGGTCCCTTCCAAATGTGAAAATTCCGTGATCCCGTGAATCCCTGAAGTAATTATAGAGATTTTATTGAATTGTGAAAATCTACAATTGTTAGTGTTCTCCTTGCTTGGCTGCTGTGGGGACCACAAGAACCTGAAGTCACTGAGTACGTATTTGACCATCCTTTGCCCTGGTTTGTTAAGGAGAAGTTCAGCTTGCTGGAGGACTATGCACTGGCTGGGCTGTTGGCGCTGTCTCACTGGGTTTTTCACCTGGCATTTTGGTGCGGCAGAAAGCTATGAAATTCTTGCTCATCTCTTATCAGCACGACCATTGCTGGAACCCAGTATCTGAAGTAACTGAGGAGCAGTAGTCCACAGCCATTACTTCAGGGCTGACAGGGAGGCTGTGGGAAGATCTGTGGAGTGGAGCAGTAGGATATGAGGACAGGATCGAGACAGTGACTTCGGGACACTGCCCTGAGGTTACCATCAGCATTCAGCAAACTCAAATATTTATATGACCCAATTTACATTACATGTAAACAAATCAAAATTTTGACTGTCTTCACTGAAAAAATTTTTATTACTCCTGTTTTCCACATGGAGAAGGAAAATAAAGTATTACTTGTAGGTTTTAATTTCCAGTGACAGTCATGCCAGCTCAGAAGCTTGGCCTGCACTCACTCAGAAAACTTGACAGAATGGGATGTTTGAATGGTTAATCACTAGACCTTCCCTTTTTTCTGCTGCCTCAGGCTTTTCGTGTGTTTCAAGAATTATTCCCTGCCTTCCTCTTGGTCTCTCATTGCCAAAGTGCATAGTTCCCTTCCCAAGGTCTAAGTTTCTAAATTTCCCAACTCAGACAATTCTGAATTTCCGAACAAAAGTTGAACTTTTCCTTTCAGGGTCCTTTTCCCCACCCTACTTGCATTCTGCTGCAGTAGAGACAACCTGAGTACAAAAGGCAAATTCAGAGGGAAGAATAAGACTGCTTTGTTTACCAAAGTTTGTAACATTTTCCTTAACAGATAATGTTACTTGACAATTTTCTTTCCTCTGTGGGTCTCATTTTTTCACAGTAAGAAAACTTGTACAAATGGTATATTACAAGAGAGACAATTATAAATGAGATGTAATTTAAGTGTTGTCTTTATACAACTTATGGCAACAGCTCGATAACTCCATTAGGATTAAAACACAATTTTTTCCTCGTATACTTTTTATTACTATGAGGGCAAAACTTATTTGGATTGGTTTTGCTCACTCTGATGTCTAAAGCATTAGTGATTGGTTGTAGGTCCTTCTTTTCCCTGTGTTATATCCCTCACTCCACAATGGAGAAAGGTTATTCTAAGTCAAAATTTAAAGAAAGAGTTAAAAGCATAGAACATAGGGATAGAACATAAGGTTCCTATGTTTCTGTTTTGAACTTACAAATATAAAATATGAACGTGTACAAATAAAAACATGAAAATTTAGCTGCATTCATAAAAAGTGGTTGAAAGTGGAAAATAATAATAAAAGCAGGTCTGATCTTAAGCTCAAATTTTGAGTGAGGACTCTGAGGGAATATGTTAATACCCCACTTTAACAAATGTTATATATATGTTGAGTGTATCTTTTTCTTTCTTTCTTCTTATCTTTTCTTAAAATTCAGGATCGGAGTTATGGAGGCACTCTCTCCTAAGCAACGGAATAAAATGAGCCTTCTCATTAAACAGCTCTCAAAGGCAGATTTATAAAGGTCTTTGGCTTTTAGCTTAGTAAAAAAAAATAACAATTCTTCATATACCTTAATCTTTCTGTTAAAAAAAAGGAGACAATCTTTATAACACACATATACACTGCTACCATTACAAATCACATATCTGTCTCATATCTGTACATATCCGAGTGTACAGAAATGATAGTACAAACAGAATAACTTACTATCTGATCTCCTAGAGACCAAGTCCTGGTCCTGCTGAAGTGAATAGTAAGATACCCATTGACTTTTTAGGGAAAAATATTCCATAAATTATAAAACTAAACTTAACTAAACTAACAATAATAACCCCTGAAAAACTTACCCATTCCTGAGACTTTAGCCTAGAATGTACCTTTGTTCTGAACTCCTCTTGTTTTTCAGTGAAAATATTTCAAAGGGCTTGGGTTTGTTTCAAGCAAATGAAACGTGATTAAAACTCTAAAAGTGCTGCAGAATTAAGTAAGGTTCCTCTCAGCATTACCTACAATGATATTTTGGGTACTTTCAGAGATCTAAGTTAAGAAGTAAGAAGATTTCAAATTAGGAAAATAATTAAATACAGTTAATCTCTTACTAAATGTCTCTATTGCCTAGCTACACTTGACTTTGGCAAGTAGGATAGGGCTAATCTTTACTTTCATTCTAGTTCAGCTGCTCAACCTCAACACTACTAACATTTAAGCAGGCATTCAGGACCAAACTTTCTGACTCTCTTAAACTGTGATGTTGCCCTCTTACAACAAAAAGGCAAAATTTGGCTTGTCTTTAAACCTCTCTTTCTCACAAAAAAAAACCATCCTAAAAAGATGTACGTTTAATGAAACAGTATTTCAAGCGTATTTACAGCACCTTGCTGGTGTTCGCTGGATTCGGCACAATAGGACTGCTTTTCTGTCTACTTTACTTTATGGAAAGCCTTGGTTGATCCTTTAGCGCAGCATGGTTTGCTGCTTTTCAGCTCCCAGGCAACAATAACCTCTCATCATGATTACAGATCTTCCTGCAGACAGATGGGCCTAATCCCAGCGCTCTATCAATTTAGTAATCTATTCCAATCAGGACTTGATGGCCATCTGTAGCCAAGTGAGACAGATTCAAGACAGGTCAAAAACTGGGAGGCTTTCAGAAAGCTTTATGCTGCTATACACAGACAATCATGCTAACAAGAAAGGAAAAGGAAAAAAAAGGGGAAAAAACAACCCAAGGAAACTCCTTGCCTGCCCTCAGTACTTTAGAAGATAATTCTGTTGTATCTGTATTATTAATGATTATGAGTGGGAAGGCTGAGTAAAGCCCTGTATATGAGACCTTGTGAGTTGAAAGGGACAGACAAAGCTATATGCAAATGGTGTTAAATTCAGGTGAATACGCTGCGTTGAAAAAATGTGGAGGGGAAGAATAAAAATCTGAAATATTGTATGAGATGTTTCATTTCAAAGTATCACCAATAAAATTACTTGCTCTTCAGATCAAGCAGGATTTTTTTTCAAGCACAGAACATTTCATTTTAGTGAGCTAGAGGTGGAAAAACGGTGTTTTGAATTGCCTGGAGATGACTCTTGCATTCTTTCTTTTTGCATTTCAAGCAAAATAATCCGTAATAGTTTGTTACACACACATCACCATTAACAACAGCCAACTGCACTGATACACATTCACATACATTTAGTTTCTAGCATCCGCCTCTTAACTCTGGCCTTGGCTTTGAAAAAGGTTCTATTTCAATGCACTATCCCGCCCATGCAGTTTTGTTGACTTTATCCGGAGTTTGAGGTCAACAGGTCTGTTTGCAAGATCACACCTAACTGTACTGCAATCACCATCAGTCAAGAGTGAGTGTAGTACCTTTTATGTGTAATGAATGCTGAATTAAAGAGGCTTTTAAAAAGCACTGACCATAATTATTCCTTTGGAGTTTATTAGAAGTAGCAGAAGCAACAGCAAAACCTTTTTTGTTTGTTTGTTTTAATTTAACTGGAAAAGGTGTCTGGCACAAAAAGCAAAATCACATATTTTTATATTGTAAGAGAAATAAAGTTTTTTAATATTTAAACATCAAAGATCCTCTTTCCAAGTTTTTAGTGGTTTTTAGCTCATCTTGCTCCATCTGATTTAACTGTGTGCGAAAATATTTAGAAATACTCTAAATTGTTACAGTGAAATAAGTTAATTAAACTCTTATATCTGTTTTTAATGCAAGGGGAAAGTTATGTGAGAGAAAATGATGTTGTGATATTAATTTAAAGCCTTTACAGTTTTTGTACACTCTTTGGATACTCCTTAACTTTCAACAGCTCTCCTTAACTACAAGAATTATATGAAATTTCCTTAATCTTTCCAGTCTCCTTTGCCGTAAGGCTCATCTGTTAATCTGGAACTTCTATCTAGGATTTCAAGGAGCAGGTTTATGAATGATTTTAAAATAACGTTTAATACGGGACATAGAAACTTAATGTTTCCCATTGTCCTTCTGGTGTTGTAAATCAAGCAAAATCTTTCTGCAATCTGCTTAGTGTGTAAAATTTCTTGAAATAAGCATGGGAGTGAACATTTGTTTCTCCTAAACTTTCAAGAATGTAATGAATATGATCTGGGGAGCTTTTAGTAAATACAAGTACTTAGAGCAAACAATGGTAGCAATTTTGAAACATGATTTGTATTAGCATGGTACTTCTGAGCATTTCCTCTCAAATCCCTTGCAACATAACCACATCAAACTACAATCCTATGTCTTCCTTGGGTCACTTCTTAGCCTGAAGCTTTTTGAGTATGTTCTCTGGTATATCTCAGGTTTTGCAATCTAATCACTGCTGTGTATGCCTGAATTCCCCATTGAGTATTAATAGCATGTTAAAACAGAGTGTGAAAAAAGTCAAAGGAAATGACTGTCTTTAATAAATACAAAAGACGCCTTCTTCTTCTCTAATTTTAAATTCAAGGGTACCTCCACATGAATAGATTCAAAAACAGAGAAACGCACAATAACAGGTCTGGTTATACGGTTTGTTAAACACAAAATAGAGCTGTACAGCACAACCTCTGTTTCTGTCATGACTGGAAAAGTAATAGCATGTTTAGAAAAGAACACACTTTAATGAAGATACATCTGACGCAGGGAGGGAAAGGAAAGAAATTCTATGTAGGCTGTCATAGCAGACTGCATGAACACATTCATGCTCATTTTATGCAGGCTGCAGGGGAAAAATAGTCAAGATCTAATTAATTTTACAAGCTTACTGCAAGCGAAAATTTCTTCTCTGTTACACCCTGACCATTATGTTCACTGACCTTCACTCCACAAAGATCTTCCCCCCCAAGAAAATATTCTGTGGGAATTCTGGTTTGTGTTTCTTTATTCAGAGTGTGATTTGAGGTAACTTGCACTCAACTTGGATCCAGCTTCCTGGGAAACAGGAGAAGCTTTCTGAGAATGTAAGAGAGAAAGGGAAAAGAGGAGAATCTAGTTAAAAATCATAGACATATGCAACACACCAATCATTCCTAATTGTCGTGACAGTGTAAGGTAATTCTAAAATATGCACTGGGGACTTGATCATGCACCATCCAATTTTCCATTGTACTTCAGTAGAATCCAGAGCAACAAAAATATTAACATACATTTTATATGTGTATTGGTTATAGTGTAGAAATACACATTATTGTCTACAAATTAGTCTGTGCTGAGTACGTTCTTTGGGACTTTTTAAAATATTTGGATAGAGGAGACACTATAGTCTGGAAAATGTCGGGAGCAAGGGAGGTATTCATAAGAGGAGTGTGATAAGAAAAGACAGCTGATAGGAATGGTGTATCAGAAACTTCAAAGGTTTATGCCTTAGCAAAGACATTTCCTACTGTCTTTTCTCACTTGCCAACACTTTCTTCTGTATCTCCAGGCAGAGTAACTGATCCAAGCTTAAATATGGTGGTGAACTGGGCGAATAGTTTGAATAGTAGTTTGAAATCAGAGGAATAAAGGTGGTTTACATGAGAGGACTTATTCTGTCTCCCTGTCCGTTGTAAAGGGCCAGTGCAGGAGGGGGGCTGTTTGAGTAGTTAAATATAAGTGAAGGGCAAGGAAAAAAACATGTGTTTATTGAATTGTCAGCTGTGTGTAAAGCTTTCCATTGATACTAATGAAATATCTTTACTCCCTGGATGCAACTGTTGCCAGTTGTTCGAAAACATGCATATGAATATGAGCACATTTTGTATTTTTTTACTTGTTGGACAGTTATTTTAAACCCTATTTTAAATATCCTAATTTTGACTTAAGATAATTTTCATGTTTCATAATCTTCATAGATACGTGGAACTTTTTAAAACTTTGTAAAAAAAGAATGGAAAAAACCCAGAAGTATAATTTTCAACATTTAAGCATGAAACATGCCATTTGAGTCAAAACTACATATCCAGTGTGTCACAAGTATTGAATTGTCTTTTTCCTCTTATTTGCATTCCACTTCAACTGTCCAGCCTAGCAGGAAAGCAATTCTTTTCTTTCCTTTTGGTGCTGTAATGAGTTGACAACTTGAATGTAATGCCTGGTGAGAAGGAATGAAGTGAAGGTGAATAAAGGTCATCATATATGCTTGATAAATGAGGATGGAAGAAAACTAGGAGAAGGTAGGTTAAGGAAAGTCAGTATTTTCCTTCTCTTTGTGAGCTATTCTTGGGCTGTAAATGGTGGCTTGTGGGTTTGTGGCCTGAGAGAAAGTGTTAGGAAGCTCATTGTTTGGATGAACCAGGGTTTAGCGTCCTTCCAGCCTGAAAAGCAGTTCTCTGGGCTGATACAGCCTTCACCAAGGAAGCTTATGATGTGTAAAAATCCAAAGGTGTTCTTAAAGTCAAAATACAGGCACACATTGGGGTGGGGACAGGAGAAAGGAAAATGTGGCATAGTTTGGAAAAGTAAAGGTATTCTATTCTGTCTTTATCCTTCCCCACCACCAAGCTGAAAATGTCTTTCTTCCTTTGTCTGAGCTTTGCATGTAGCAACTACATCCTAGTGTCTTTTCCCATAAACACAGACACTCTTCACTCAGTAAACATCCTTTTCAATGCCGTCATAAGATATTAGAGTGAAAAACAAGCTTATTTACTAAGAGACATGTTTTATTTATGTAGAAAGTTTAATTGCCAAAAGGGTTGCTGAAGAATAGAGAGGCTGCTTTTCAAAGAAAATCTTTATTAAAAAAACAGTCACTGATTTGAGATGAAGTACATAAATAAGGTTTCTGAAGATTGTATGAACATTTGTGAAATGCCATGCTGGAAGAATGGCTTAAACAATTTTATTTAAAAGCCTGGACAGTTACCTTTCATCTAATAGAAAGCCTATTCTGCTTAAAAATAAATGCTTGTTAAGCGAGCTGTGATCTCAAGGGCAGTCAGAAGCAGGCATTAGCATCTTCTTCCTCTTGTGGTGTTATAATCGAACACCTCCCTCCAGTGAGAAAGAGAGAAGCTATGGAATTCATGAAGTAAAAGGGTTGTCTCAGTGTGCAAAGGTATTAGAGCCACTATTTTACTTCCTTTAGGCACAATTTATGACAGAACAAGACAATGAAAAGTATGCTTATCTATAAAATTAACTAAGTGTAATTAAATTGGGTAATGGGGCATATATAATATTCACTTTTCAAAAAACATTGATGATTTATGCTTAAAATTGTGCTTCTACAAGGTATTTTGATCATGGGATCACAGATGAATGGATCTACATTCAATTTCCAGCTGGCACCCATTGTTAGACATCACTATGGGGAAAACTGGCATGAATAGTTGACTATCTCTAGTCAAGACATTTCAAGAGATTTGTAGGGATTTCTTACATTAGAATGATAGACTTTGATTCGACAATTGGCCCACATTTTTGTAAGGTACTTGTTTGGATTACTTAAGATGTGTACAGGTTGAGTAGGGCAATTGTGAAAAATTTATTCCCATCTGTACATGATCAGGGAATCACTTTAGCCCTGTGACAGTGACAAGACATTTTGATGCTGGAGTCTAAAATGATGTGTAACTCCAAAATAATATAGAGAAGAATGTACCTTCATATATAGCTGTGTGTTGTTTTGTAGGTTTTTCTAAAATAAGCTACTTAAAATGATTACATTTTTATCCTATGTATGTTTCTTTTAATAATAAAAATCTAATTTTCTATACAAAGGTTAACACAGGATTTATGCATGTAATAATGTCAAAATGATTTCTTAGGTATGGGTGACCTATGAAATTATCTTGGCAAGCAGAAGTATTCATTAGTTGTAGTCATTAAACTTACAGTAAATCTTTGAGATGCACATATAAATACATATAAAACATACTTTTAAAAAATAATAATTATATTTTAGACACACCAGTAAAGCCTGGGAGGCCATTCAGTGTATTTATCTGGGATCAGATCGAGATATGCCATTAAAATTGCCAGTAGGCAGCAAGAACATCTTTATGAACATGATTTTCTAAGTAATTAATTTA
Source organism: Himantopus leucocephalus (assembly GCA_003993805.1). NCBI lineage: Eukaryota > Metazoa > Chordata > Aves > Charadriiformes > Recurvirostridae > Himantopus > Himantopus leucocephalus. Next base: position 64,758,450 of record RSEF01000031.1, read on the forward strand.
GGCTGAAGACCCTCCCTTAAAGAGCATTCTGTTCACTATATGTGACATTCATTACAAATACTTTTTGGTAATGAAGAATAAATCACCGTAACAGTCAAATTCTGTCTTTTTGGAAAAGTATGTACAAAATGTGTCTTTGGCTCAGCCTGCACTATGTAACTTTGTCTAATTTTGTGCTGTCCTTGTACTTTCTTGCTGTAGGCCTCAGTTACTTAGTTTCTCTACATATAAAAAAATGGCTAAAAATATAAAATGGCTAATGACTACTCTTAACGATGTTGTAAAATTTTCAATTTTCCTACTTGATTTTCCTGTAGATTTTTTAAAATGGTGTTTATAGCTTTGTCTGCATAAAGAATTTTGGTCTTGTCTTAGTGGAGTAGATAAATCAGACCCACATAAGTATGCCTGTGTATAATTCCCAACTAATTACCTTCATCTGGGGAAAAAAAACCAAAACCAAAAACTGTACAGCTTGTTTTGCATAATTGGGTAGGTGGCTGGAGAAATGTGGTTTTTTTTTCGAAAGCTGTCAGACGTAAGCACGAATGTGCATGAATATGTTTCAGGACAAAATCCAGAGTAGGCTTTGTGAACACAGATTCATTTTTCCCTCAGTTCAGTATTTGTATAAAGCTTCCCATATTTCCTTTAACTATGTGTGCCTGGGTATTCTGAGAACCCAGAACACCACCACTGGTGCCTAACACTTGCATGTAAGAGTCACCTCCAGTATGTAGATGCATCTTAAGGGCACATCTACGCTCTGGATGTACGTGAGACAGTTTCACACCAACACATCTTATGGATATGCCAGCACAGTTTAGGCTTAGGGCATGGCAGCTTCGACAGAGCTCTGATTGCTGATAGCTGTATGATACGGTTTCCACCAATTTCTCGCCTTTCGAGTATCAAAAAATAAGTGATGGTGGTATTTCTGTTTGAGTAGTTTTACTCAAATTCTAATAAGGATTTGGGGATCTAAATATATTTTTGTATCTTTGACAGCATACTTACAATACTTTCTGCAAAATCTGAGGGCAGCTAGCAGCCTGATTTTTCAATTTAAGTTTTACTCATTAAAGAAGCCTTTTTTGGGTTTTTTAATAATAATTTTGAACAATGTAAGTGATAGATTCTTACTTAAGCTACTCACACTTCCAGTGCGAAACAAGGCAGGAACTCTATCAAATGTGATCCCTCTGGTGTTGGGGGAAGGGGAGATAGGTTTACAGATGAGTAATTCCCTGTACTTGTTTTGTATCTTAACTTTTCATAAGGTTCTCATTACTGACAAACATTAGCAGCGAGCAAGCACTCTAATCACATTTAACATCTGCTGTACATTTAGTTGCATATAGAATTTAGCAGCTCTAGAGGAACAGAGGATGTTAGATTTTTTCCTCATACGCTCATTATTGACATTTGGCTTGAGCTACATTATAAAATCAGTGTTGAGTACGGGTCTGTTGGTCTTAGCTCAGTCTCTCATGAATTGCAAGCATGACTTGAATAATAAGAGGGTAGTAAAGTATAAGCTGTGTGTTCAGAAATGAATTGCATAACAGCCATCTGAAACAGCAACATTTCCATGCAGGCAGCACAGACAGAGCAAAGTACATTGTAGGCTACTACACTTATTGTTATTGCTAAATGGCTGTAATTAATTTAGAAGAATGTTGACCCTACAGGATGATTCAGTATAACATGGCAGTGGCTGTTACACATGAATGAACTTGTGTATCCGATGCATTACTGTGTAATTGTCTGGGTTTTTTGTAATGAAATCAGGACATGTGACATTATTTATGAAGATGTTTTAGTCCAAGCACTGCTGAAAAACCTTGTCTGGGTAAAAAAAAAATATTTGCCTTAGAAAAAGGTCATTTCTCTCTATAAAATATACATTATATCTTGGATTCTACAGCTGTGGAAAAAGAATAAAAACTGTCACATAGCATTCTTTTATAAGTTTCCGTTCTACCTACTTCTGCGTATGATCTTTAGGTTATATATATGTAAGCAATAATTACATCATTAAAGATTCTTTGAGATTTGCAACTAAAAGAGAAGTAAAACCTGAAGTTCACATGCAAACACTGAATTTCTTCCGACATGATATAGTAAATTTCAACAGAGTCTCTCATTGTGCTTGGATATGTACATACACAATGATATTGGTATGTGTGGCAAGCTACATTTTGCTTTCTTGCTCAATGTCTCAGTTACATGTGCCTTGTTTAATTAGGTATATCTAATGATTATCTGTGCTAGTCTATGCCTTGAATTTAAATTGAGCAACAAGACTGGTCATTTCCTAATGATTCCATTAATGGTATTTTAAATTCAAGAGATTATTTTATTCAGCTATGAAAATGCTTGAAGAAGTATTATGATTCAAATCTACTACTACCCTACAAACAAAAAATCTGAAAAAGTAAGTATATATATTAAAGGTGACAGAGATAGATGAGATTAGCTTAGCTCTTTGCTTGACAGCATTTTCCCGCGACATATGTTCAGTGCTATCAGGGCTATTACAGAGAGCACTGACTAATCAGGGAGACAGATTCACAAACAGTGACTGCAACACATGGTGGCCTCTCAGTGTTAAAAAGGACCATCTCAGTCATTTGTAAACATGGTCAGATAATGTGAGTATTTATCATTTTGATTGCTTCAGCCACAGTCATCAAACCCAGAGATCTTTTGCTTGCTACTTCAACATTTGGAAAGGAAAAGATCTTGTATGTTAGCAGTGTCCGCTGCTGCATGGAAGAAGTGAGGGAAAATTCTGACAGCTTTTTAACGAGCCTAATCTTGATTAAGTGTATTAAAAGCATTACCTTTAAAAGTAATCAGTAACTGTGGTTTTAATGACAAGCTGACATTAATTATGGCTGGCTATTTTAAGCCGTGTTAACACCAAACCTCTTATTTATCAAATGCTGTATCTATGTGAAGAAGTCGAGTAATCTGATTGTGGGGAGAAGCAGCTGAAGTTCTCCATGACTGATGTAGCCAGTCATAAGTGCTCTGCTGACCTAATTTTACAGCTGCTCAGGAAAGAGCAATGTAAATGGGCTTGTGATTGGATCTACAGCAGTCACATGCAATGAATACAATATCTTTTATTGTGAGAGATTTCTGTGGTATGTGCACAAGCTGTTGGAATCAGTCATAACACTATTTAGTAGAGGAGCCAAAAGCTTATAGTTGTCAGGGCAGACACTGATAATTTAAGTTACAGACATCAGTGTTTTTTATTAATCTTGCACTCATCTCTTTCCAGAAAGTCAAGCTAGGGGTAGCAAGCTCTATCAGATTTGCAGGACAAAACTGTGAGGTTATTTTGCATTTTTGATACTGATAGATTCTATGAAAAATATCCACTTTTTTTTCTCCACCTTAGTTTTCCATTAACTTTCTTTAAAATGTTCCATAACAGGTCAGTTTGTTGCTTACCTCCCAAACATATGTCACCATAGGAGTTATTTTTCTAATTTCAGATTCACCAACGTGTGCAGTACAGATGGAAAACTAAAAATGCAGTCAGCCATTTAGGCAAAACCCTTTTCCAATGAATATTTTTTTCAAGTGCCAGTTTAGTGGTGTAGCATACATATCAGGTTTAAAAGTCTTAAGTAGTAGGATCCCAGCCGTCTCCTGTCCGGAGACATGAGTCTAGTCTTGCTTGTACTGGAGTTAGGAGCAATTTCCTAATGACCTCAGTGGAGGTATATATCAGTTCAGCCCAACAAATCTTTCTCTCATAGGATTTTCTTTATATTAATCTTAAATTTCATCCTTAATTTAGCCCACTAGTTGTTTTCTTAAATTCCTGTCAGTGTTTAAGAGGCGTTCGGACAATGCCCTTAATAACATGCTTTAACTTGGTCAGCCCTGAATTGGTCAGGCAGTTGGACTAGATGATCGTTGTGTGTCTCTTCCAACTGAAATAGTCTAATCTAGTCTAGTCTAGTCTATTCTTCATACTCTTTCTATTATGTTTTATTGATCTGATACTTTCAATTATCTAACAAGCAGTGATTCTGTCATCATATATATGCTAGACTGCAACACAGAAAACCTTTACTTTGTGATAAAATTTGCATGTGCATATTTTAAAACACTATTTACATTTGTAGTGCCTGATGGTCAATGATCTTTCATAAGCCTGGACTTAGAGGGTTTTCTGAAAATTATTTTCACAGTTCACAAAAAAGTATTCACAAAAATCTTTCTAAAGAAAGATTAGTACAGAGTAATATTTCAGACATATTTTATTATTAATTTAATCTAAGGAAAATGTTTCCTTATGGCAAATCCCAGCCTCTCGTGTCCCTCACCCTCCCACTGTGCCCAGCTGAGAAAAGCCCGTCTCTGGCTCCCCAACAGCCCTTTGTAGGTACTGGGGGCTGCTGTTAGGTGATCCTGGAGCTGCCCCCCTCCAGGCTGAGCCAGCCTTGGTCCTCCAGCCTCTCCTCACAGTGTGGATCCTCCAGCCCTGACCACCTCGTTGGCCTTCTGCTGAGCTTACTCTGTTTTATTGATATTTTTTCTGTACCGAGGAGTCCAAAAATGGACAGTGTCTAGGTGATTTTATTGAACATTTTAGAACAAATCGCAGAACTTTGTTAGCCACAAAGTAATCTTAAATATTACAGAAGGATCTACCCTGTCACATTCACTAACGGGCAGGTGCTTTGAATATAACCTGTATTACTCAGTGATGACTTATTGTCTGTATTCTTGGGTCAAACTGGGGCCTGGGTCAAAGTAGACAATTTTGTCATAGCAATGCAATTTGATGCTGGAGTCCATGTGAGATGGATCCCTGATAACCAGAGATAAGGTGGGAAACTACTCTGAAGAAAAGACTGCATAGACTTCTCCAGACTTCCAAAATCAGGAAGAAATCCTAATCTGAGGTCATTTACTTTGGATGTGACATTTCTGCATCATTCTAATGGAAGGTGCACTTAAGCAGTGAAAGAAAGATGCCTTATACCCAAAGAGTCTAACTTGTAATGCTCAGCTAAATTATTCTACTGGTCTAGTGAAAAATGAAATGAACTCCAATGTGTGTTCTGACCTTAAACTTCCTTTTTTTAACTCCTTTGGCCTATGAAAGGCAAGCATATACTCAATATACCAGGTGTGCTTGGTAAATGACCTCAGGTGATGGCAATGGGGACTGAAAATGTTATATTTATAAGGTATGAGATTTGCATGTCTTAAATCTTTAAAAGGTTTCTTAAATCTTTAAAAGATTACAGAAGCCTATCTGTGCACTTTAAACAAATCTTTGTGTGTGGAGTGATTAAACACTGTAGCTGATCTCTCTGGGTTTTAATGCAAGTTTCTATATGCAAGTATTTAATAAGAAATTACAGTTAATATCATTACTTATTGTCATGCTGATCTTTGCTGAACAGGTCTAATTTGTTCTTTTCAACTTGAGGAATGGAGGTGTTTAAAAAAAAGGTAGACAAGGTACTTGGGGATATGGTTTAGATGTGGTTTTGTCAGGTTAGGTTAATGGTTGGACTAGATGATCTGAAAGGTCCCTTCCAACCTTAACGATTCTATGATTCTATGAATTTGTGTACATGTGCATGCATGTAGTGCAGAGGATGTAAAACAGCTGACTTTACAACTGAACATACTTTCTATTTTTTTAAATATGCAGATCTTACCAGTCACATAAAGCATGTTGTACCAAAAGTACTTTTACATGTAGTTTCAAAGGTGAAATTTACTCTGCTGGATACACCAGGGAATGAATGTTTAAGGCACAAAAAATTGGGAAAAACATATGACTGAGCTGCAGCGATCTTTTCTCTTAAATAGAAAGGGCGTTTGCACTTTCTTTCACTCACAGACAAAATTCTATTAAAGCCTGAGACATGATTTTTTTTCCTAATTCTGATTTCTGAACCAATTATATAGGTCTTTGCACTCCAATAGAGCTGCTTTATTTCAGAATGACCCTTTCTTTCTCTGAATTAAATCAGATTCACATTGTTAAAATGTTTTCTTTTTCTTTTATGTTTGCTTTCTTAGTCCCTGTTCTGAGTTACAGTACTCCAGTCTGCTTCGTTATATGGTTACCTTCCTGATAGTTATATATGGAAAGGCACCATGACGGTGAAAATTGCAAAGATTTTAGAAAACTTTTTTTTTTATTCTGTGGAAGAATGCACGTGCCCATGTGAGAGTTTATTCAAGGCTAAAATCTGGAAAAAGAAAGATTGTAACTAAAACATGGCCGCCAGCCATATTGTGCTTTTAAAGTAATGCAAGTGGCTGAGATTTTGTACATATACAAGAGTGTAAAATTCATTTCCTTCTGTAAAAGTAAAAGGAGATGCTTCCTATTTCAGCTACAAGAGAGTCTCCTTTAAAATGTTAGCTATAATATGATTTCAGTAGTATTTTAATGGATGTGGTATATTGTCTATAGGGTAGGAGCAATTGTGTATAACTTGCAAAATCATTAATAATATTGCTTAGTGAAATTTTCTAAGTAAACATTTTCCTGCATGCAAACAGCTGGAAGAGAAACTAATAGCATCAATCAATTTAGGTTTACTTGAAGTGTAACTGGAATGCCCTGTAGGGCTCGTTGATATCATTCAGCTTTGGGTCTTTTCCAGCATCAGCATCTGCACACTTACACTTGCTGCTGTTTCGCTGTAAACACTGCAATGATTGCTTCTAGAAAAGATATGGCTTTATTATGAAATGACATAGAATTAGGCAGAATTGGAATTTCCTGTCATGTCAGTCTTGAAAAATGCGTAGAAAATTTTTAAAGTTTCATGTAACACTTCTACAGAGCGTGGAGTTTCCTCATTTTCTCCTCCAGTGCTACTGCAGTCAAGTAACAGATATAATATGTGGATTTAGACCTGGGTTTGTTCTGGCACCTGGTTCCTTCCTACTGCTACTATAAAGAAAAACCTTTTGTGGCTTCGCTGGGAGTTTTGTTTACATATGAACTGTGGTATAGTCCTGTCTTGTCACTAGAAACACTAGTACACCAATAGAGACGTAAACCCCATGGTTACATTAATTGGAAACACCAATTGAAACTGTTTGGATAGAAACCTGGCCAAATCCTGTTTCTGTTTAATGATACCATAAATGAGTGGAAACCAGTTCATTGCTTGATAAATGGAGGAAATGTGTCACTGTGTGAAAAGAATTTTATTCTTATTTACAGACTTCTAAGTTGTAATAAATAACTTGAGATACCATGCAAAATTTCTTAATAGGAGAAATTATAGTGCATGCATACTTTCAACAAGCAAAGAAGCCTAGTTCAAGCCATTTTCAGCTTCTTAGTTTTCTCACTTTTTTAAAAAAGATGTATTGTTATAAAGCCCACTTATTCCAGGCTCCTAGAGCTGTTGTTATCAAGACATGGTTGCAGTGGGGAGGATGTCATGAATTTTGTGCTAGTCATGAGGAATGTGAAGTAACCCAGTTGCTTTTTACCAGTCCCTTTAAAAGACTTTCCATTTCCTCCCAGTTTAAAATTTTTTCCTTATTTCAAACCACAAAACACAGTCTTCACTCTTGAGAGGGCTGAGTTCTGACCAAGGACTTTGCAAATGCCAGCCTGAAAAATGCTTCTAGTCAATTCGTTTGTGGGGAGATTACTACCACCACGCAGTGATCCTGTACTTCGGGGGGGTCTCCACAGAAAACTCTCTAGAGCTGTCCCAAATAGGTAATTCTTTTTTTAGTTACTATTCTAGATTTTCACAGCTTATCTCTGAATAAATTTCCATATTGTCATAATATATTCAATGCAGTGATTTTAACCCAATTTATGTTTAGCATATGGGATTTAGTAGAAATTTTAGAAAACCACTCTTTCCTCCCCTTCTTGGAAAAAACTTATTCTATATCTTCTTTCCAACTGTTGTTTAGGATTTTAAGTGAGGCTGATTCTTCACAGAGCTTTGCTTTCATGCACTACTTTTTGAATTGCAAATAAAGGTTTGTTAAAATGGAAAAATTGAAAAGTATACAGTTTCTGCGATGTTTTAATTTTTTAACTGTTTTTTCATTACATGATAACAAAATGGGAGTTGCAACAGGATATCCCATCAAAATGAGTGTATCATTAAATTTCAAACTTTTCTTAGTTTTAATCTCATTTATATTAAAGTGAACTATTGAGGCAAAATTGAATATGAGAGCAACATTTGTAAGTGACATCAACCTGATATTCTGGCAACATTACATATCTCATCAATTATATTGCAGTATTCACAGCACTGACTCACTAACTTTATATATTCTTGTAAATGTTGACCTTAATTTGTGTTACTATCCGAGGAAAAATTTATCTTAAAGGTTTATCAAAATATTGATTTGTTTAATTGGCTATTCCACACTTATATTATCTATCAAGAAAGGAACGGCTTGCATTACCCTTTGTCATTTCTGGACAATTATTCTTGTAAGAATAAAGAAGGTAAACCTGCAAATCAATTACCTTTTGGCTATGACCAGACCATTACTGAGGAATTACCTATTTTGTCAACGATTTATTTCACCCTTGGTAACAGTGCAAAGCATATTCTTATGCCATACATATATGATCACAACTGATAAGGGATTTATGATACTAATCATAAATCCATTTTTGTACTTGCCCTGCTGGGAGGATACCATGCAGTGTAAAACATCATGTGTAATATATATCATGTATGTGAAGGATAAAGGTCTGTGAATACTGTGTTTTATTGTTCTGTTCACTAGGATAAAAATTATGAACTGATTTTCTAGCTACTGTTGTCTGTGGATTTTGTTTCTTTTATCTCTCTGGATGTGAGAATGGTGTATTTGCTTTTCTGCTTACAACAGGGACGTTGCAGAGGAAAATCCCATGACAGCCAAAGAAGATACATGTTTATACATGTATGACTATAGCTCACTGTGTGTGTCTCAGTCTGTAATGTATTGCACGAGTAATAAACAATTTTCTCAAAATCAAAGACTCAACGAGCAATACTAACAGTCATCACTTTGGGCAGATAGACAAGGTTTTAGTCCTTGCTCTCACCCTGACCAACCATTTTCTCAGTCTTTTCTGTTCTTTTCCTACACATTTTCCTGTCTCACATGTAAGCTCCTCAGGGCACATACCATGTGTCTGTATGCTTTGGTGTAAGATAACAGTCATAATTTCACTTGATGTTTATTACCATAAAGTAAGTAGCAAAGTATTTAGAACAAAAGCACATGTTAACATTTCACAGCAATGCCTGATAAAACTGATTGAGTAGGATTCTAATCACACTGTTAACCCCAATTTTTTTTCACATAAGTTTACCAGTTGTAATGCAGAACCAATATTGCTGATTTTATTTAACTGAGCAGGTATGTTGATTGTTTGAATGAGAAAGATAAATGGAATTTTGCTCTTGAGAAAAAATACTTGAGCCTCCGTTATATTACAATGTAGATGCACTGTTACATAGCTGCATGGTGCTTAAGATCAGTGGTTCACCTGTTCTGACTTCTTGTCAAAGGTCAAACAAGCCATTAGATTTCTTCCAGTTACCCAGGAACATGTGTATGCTTAATGCATATTTCATAAATAAATGCTACTAGTGACTTTAGACTTTCACTTTTTCTGGTTAAGTGTCATCAGTCCCCTTAGCAGAAGCTATAAAGCAAGACAGGTCAAGGTTCAGGTTTCAGGAAAAAGAAAGTACTCCAAAGGTGTGATTTTTAAATGGCTTTAGTGAATTGTTAAACATGGCATAAGGCAAAGAAATGAAAAATAGTTCAATATAAATACCATATGAGATAAATATACAATTAATTCCACAGGAATGAAAAAAAAAAGTCTTAGTATTGAAATTTTTCCAAGGTTTAAGCTGTTAAAGAACACTCATGGTGGTCAGGCAACTAGGGCTAAGGTTTGCCCTAGATGTCAGACATGAGGCTGGAAGGAAACAACTGCTTCATTGCACCTGCAAGAGAGAACTACATAAACGACAGGTGGAAGAAAGTTCATTATTGTAATTGTGGTAAATGGAAATACTGAATTTATTTTCTCATTCGTAGGCAGTCTGACTGTAAACTTCAGATTGTTTTTTTTATCTTGTGGTTATTTCAGCTAGCACAATTTTGTCCTGTGGTTAGGTCCTGATGTGCAAGTCAAAACTCTGCCCCTTTGACAAACTGTCTATGACCAAAGCAGATCACCATTTCCTTTACATTTCTTTTCTTTTTGGCTGTTTGAGGCTACTAGACTTAAAATGCAAAGCCCATCTTATAAAATTATAAATATATCAACAGTTTTATAATAAGTACAACTTTCCACAAAAAGACCTGGAGTAGTGTATTAGTGTCCTTGCTAACCTTTTTCATCCCATCTACCTTCTAGCAATTGTGTGTATGTGTGTGTATATGTACATACACACACACTTACACGTATATGTGTATATATACATGTATGCATAAATATATATACATCCTATTTTATTCCTAGTAATATCTGTTTCTCTAATCCATTGGTACAGATTCATCAGCAGTGAGGTGAGACAACAAATATTTATATCTAACTAAGCATCTTCCTGTTTCACTCTCTATTTTACCTTTGCTATCTCTCAATGCTTATTCAGCAGTTCTTTCCAAAGTTAGTTCACACCTCGGATCACCATCTTCTACTGTTGTTTCACCCCCAAAACTCAAAATATCATGTTTGTATGTCTTAGTACCACTGTAATATCAGCAAACTTCTAGAAATACTATACATTTACTATATACTTTGAAATGCTTTGAGGGCCAGGCTCAGCCTAACAATCTGAGAAGACTGAAGAAGACAGTGAATGGTCACACATGCTTTCATGGCTTGCTCAGGCACTGTGCTTGAGGCATCTGGGGTAGAGAAACACTCGGTGTCAGCTGTATTGCTCCAGCAGGGCTTCCTTGAAAGAGCAAAAGGTGATGCTGTTTTACATATTTCAGAAAATGATTTTGGGTGAACATCTAAGCACATGGCTTGCTAGAGCAATGGGTCAGCTCAGCACCTCTCTTCTCCTTTGCTTCCAGGCAAACAGAGCACTACCCAGGGCAGGCGCTCTCAGGTAACTGGGTTCTTCAGGCTGTTTTTGAGAGCTTTCTCATTCCCTGGAAGCTGTCCTCAAACTCTTCTGCGCTTGTTTTGGTCCCCTGCCTCTGAATAAATTGCAGCTGAATTCTGACATTGATTTCTACATTCCTGGTCACAGAGAGCTGACATGATTTAGTGTTGTTATTTAGCCAGAAGGCTTTTCCTGTGCCTCTACAGCATCTCTCTACTCATTTGTCGGCTTTCTGAATCTCTCTTGTATTTCTGTGTTTTCAGTCTCTGACGGTGGCAAATAGTTTAAAATTGGAAAGTGCAAATGTGGCTTTGAGGCTACTGTGTTTAGCTGGTTGCACCTTGCTTCTGGCACTAGCAGTATGTTGCCTTTCTTGCTCTCGATAGCTACATCAAATTACTGTTCTATGTGGGAATGGGGAGGCCTACATATGTAAATCCCATAGTACTTTATGGCTCTGGCAAATAACTTAATGAAAAATCATTTTGTTGACTCTAACCTCCTCATTAAATTCCATTATTTTTGATGTGCTCATGCAGAAGCATTAACACGTAAATCGTGATGGAGAGTTTAATGTATTAATGGATCCATTGACTACAATGTTTGTGCAAAATGCATCTTCCTCATTCGTTTAAATGGTTAATCTGATTATTTTAAACATTTGTGTATATATATTAAATAACTGAAGTGCAACCTAGATAATGCTGCCATAAATTTAGATTCATTTTATTATATATATGAAATACATAATTATGAGAGTAAACAGTCATTTACAGAATTAATTAAGTGAATGCTAGGAGCTCAGGGGCATTAGAGGATAAGAAGTAACAGTTAGAAAATAGAGACAGCTAAGCTAAGACTTATCCTGTTCTTTTGTACAGACCAGCACAGGTATTTTTATCTTTATTGTGGAAAATACCAGGAAGATGATGTTCAGTACGCAATTTCACTGCTGAGTTCTAATACACTGCTGCTGAACACGGGTAGACTTGAATCTTTCAGACACTTCTAATTTGGACAAAATTGGCAGATTTTAAAGAAAATGGCTTAAAGAGCAGCATGGACAAAAAAAAAAAAGGTGGCTGATTTTGGTTAAGAAAGAGATGGCTAAAAAGATTTCTGTCAAATGATGTGGTTGTTATAAGAAAATTGTATTTGAAAATCATTTTTCTCTTAACCGTGTTCTTGGAGATTAATGGAAAAAAATGGTTCAAAAATTTCATCTGGGCAGCCAAGAATCATCCTGGGACTGATAACTGATATGGAAAATTTGAGTGAGACCTTGCAAAGTGCTGAACAGCTGGGAGACGTTGAATGAAGTAAGAGGTAATGTCCCATATACACTAGCCCCGGTGGCAGGATGGCCCAGGCAATATTTTTGAGCAATACCTCTGAGAAAACTTTGTGACGCTGTATGACATACCCAAAGGTGTATACCCAAAGGCTTAGTGTGCTCAGTATTTTCTGCTGTAGGTCTGATGCACACAAGGAGAAAAGAAATGGAAATATACAGAAGGGAGACATGAAGTTGTGAAGATCTGGAGTCAGTGAATTGTTTCTGGGGTCAGTGAAACTCTGCCTCTACTAGTAGGTTAAATACTCTTCCTCACTATATTTTTAAGGCTAAGGGAGGGACAAAATTAAGGCGTGCTGTGGGAAGTCTTTGTGCCAACAGCAACAGTTAGATAAAGAAGAATGAATGATAATTCTGTCAGAAAACAAATCTGAGAAAAGTTTTTTCCAAAGTTCTGTAAGATATGATCTTTTTTTTGCCTTTTCTACTGCTACTGTAGATTGTGAAAACATGGAAATACATGAGATGTGATCCCAGAATGTAGTCTGCTGGCATTGGACAAGTTGGGACATTTGGGTACACTTGGGAAATTTCAGATTTGAAGATATTTTAGTTCCTGTATGATATACACCAGCATAGACTGAGTTCCTATTTAGCGATGTCAGTCGGTAATTTGTTTATGGCTAAAACAAGTGACTAATTTAGAGAAATTGTCTTATTTCTCGCCATACGTTTCCAGTAGTTATAACAACAGTATTATTAAAAGAATATGTTTGTTAGGCAGCTTTCTGTAAAACAACATTTTTTTCTTGACAGTTCCCAAGCAGCTAGGATGTTTGGCAGCTGTTGTGTTTAAAATAAAAATGTGTTTATTATTCAGCATACTGGAATTTCATATACAAACTGGGAGGAAAAAAGAACCCATAATTCTTCTTGCCAGATGAAGTTCATCATTTTTTTAGAACCCACACTTCATCCTTTTATTTCGGATGTGATTTGTACTGTTTCTTCCTTAGTACTGTGGTACGTCTGGTTCAATATTTACACCTTAGTAGCATTTGCCTCTGTAGATTTCCCCTCTGACGGATGTTTTGCACTTTCTTTCCTCAAATGGACACTTGTGTTCACCAATCTTAATGTTTACCAAAATTCAATAACAAAAATATGAAAACCAGTCTTCTGTGTTTTATCCACTGTTTACAGGGTGATTAGAAAGGTGTTTCTTATACAAGGATTTTCTGTATTGGTTTACTGGTGATCTTGGTCAATGCAGACTTAAAATAACTGTATTTTGTAAAGGACAGGATGAGAGGTAGTTCAGTGATCACACTAGCTCTGTTTGAGCTGTTTCTTAGGTTAAAAATTGACAATTGAATTGAGTTATGATAGCAATTCTGTGAACCTGACCAGTGCATAGCGGCAGATGGTTTCAGTTGAAACCATCAAATTGACTTTGTAAAGGAAAATAGGTTGTCTAGGATTAGGAACCAAGGTTCACAGTCTAGCTTATATGAGAATATAAAACTGGAGGGATACTAACAGGCACATACTACTTTTGTTGTGCTTGGCTGACTTTTGTGACTATGCTGTAAAGATAGTAAACTAATACATCAAGCAGCTTTCCTGAGAAGTAAGAGTAGGTTTTAATTTTGAAAGCAGGAGGTTAAAATTTGAAGACAAGTTTTAAAGTGAGAAATCATGACAAAGAGAACTAGTAATACTATAGTTTGGTTAGACAGGTAGATTGTTTTCCACTGCAGAAGTCTTCCCTGGTTAAAGACTAAGGTCCACTTGTCTGCTTGCTGCTTGCTGCTACTCCATTTCCACAGTATGAGTTTCGGAAGTATGTGACCATCAAATGATATGCACAGTATGAATGGGAACGTGTACTAACTGTTACTTGAAAATATAAATCCTGTGTTAGTAAGGTTTACATTTAGAGTTGAGGAAAAAGTCATTACTATTTTTAAGGCAGAACTGATTTACAATGTGGTTTGTCAGTTTCAATATAAAAGTTGGAATGCTTCATATTTTTAAAATTAGCTTTATTTTAATTCCAACATTGTTTCTGATGGGTTGCTGGATTTTGTTGGAGTTACCTTTTAACAATAAAGTACTGTTGATATTGTTGCTGTGGGTTTTAAAGACGTGTGAAAGACTGATTGATTAGTTCATCAACACATTCATGATGCTAATTGATAATTTTCCACAATGTATGACAAATTCTTATGAATCATATCCATCAATGGCATATGAATAAAACCCACCAGTTTTCAACTTAGCTAGTCAGCTGGCTTATTAGTTAAGTAGATAAATTTAATTCCTTTCAAATGAATTTAAAGAGCAGCCAAAAACCAAACCCCATTAATTGGAGTTTTAAGGGCATGATGTGTTTTTCAGAAACCAACAAAAAATTGTGGTGAAATCTGTAGCTACCTACGTGTCAAATGCTACACTGAATTAATATGCTGAAGAGAATTTTGGTGCCTTATCCCAACTTCCCTATTCAGCTTCCCTTTTTGTTTATAGACTGAAAAAGAGGACAAAGAAGTTTTCGAGTCTTGAACAACATCTTAGTCAAACACAGTCAGTATCACAGGAATTTCAGGTGCTTGTCTTTCTGATGTAAATTCAATGTCCCACAGTAGCTATTTAACCTCTAAGTATTTTCAGAGATTGTTTCTGCGTGTGACTGTCTCAGGAGTCTCAGTATATTTGTTTCCATTCAGTACTATCAGTTGGAAATGATGGATGAGTTTGCTTTTCCCTTGTTAGTTGTACAGCTGCATCCTTGATATCAGAAATTTGGCTAGTCCCAGAAGATTGCAAGAAATTGTGTTTATATAACCTAATACATTATACTAAATACAATATTTTTCAAGACATAAGACAATGTGCATGGGTAAAATGGTCTTGCTTGTAGCTATCAGACTGCAAATTAGGTGAAACTGCATATTCTGCAGGCACAGTAACTTCCATTTCTTTCTCAAAGTACATCTAGGGTGAGCCAGAATCCTGAAGAGAACCTGCTTCCAGCCAGGTTCAATTAGAAATTTTCCTCATCTCACTTTGAAAAGATGGGACTTTTTTCAAGTCCAGCCAGAACAGTGACTTGATACTAGAAGCAATGACGCAGACTTTATCTAGTCATTCAAAGTCTACTGGTATTACATTTGTTTTGCCTCTTTTCTTCTCCTTTCTGAAAAAGAGCATCAGAACAACAGGTTTTTCTTCATATTTCCTAATAATAAGTCTTTTTCTTTTCTTGGTTTCACTAAGAGTTGCTCTTTAGAGAGTTAATCTATGCTGGAAAGATCTTGGTTAGTGCCACTAACTCCTGCTTTTCCCGCCTTGGGAAATGGTCCTCTTTCCACTCAAACTACTGTCTGCAGAGAGCAACCCCCTTCCCATTGTTTCAGCATCTGGCTTGGTTGCCTAGAAAACATTGTGAGAACTCACTATAAACCGAAACTGATCCCAAGGTAACAGTGTGATTTTTTTTTTTCACGCATGATTTAGACTGTGACTACATTTCATACAGCTTTATGACAGGGCAAAAACATCACTTGCTTTGAATGGTATGACAGAGAGGCAGAATAACATTTGTAATTTTTTTTTTCATTTTTGAATGAAAGCATATTTTGTTCAAAAGTGTTTGGTTTTTTTGATTACTTTATAGTTTCTAAAAGTTTCAAGTTAGGGCCGTTTCTACAATATTCCTACCGTGACAAAATAGAGCAGAGCTTCTTGACGCTCCGTCATGTGTTCAAGTTCTTTTTTAAGAGTCAGTGATCCTACCCCATTCCACAAAGGACCTGAGAAGACGAGTAGCATGTTCAAAGATAGCTAGTTTAGTTAAACTAGCAGATAGCTGTGCGTGGTGAAAGATGCACTATAAAAGTTTACACATATGACGAGATGAGTGCCATGACAGTAACACAAATGTCAGTAGATGTGTTGAAGAAAAGCTTTAAAAAGAATCACCTTTATTGTCACCTTAACTGTGATTTTTTTTTCAATGTACAAACACAGTGTATCTGCAGGTCTGCTAACTGGTTTTGGTTGTGTTAGTATGGATTTTTAAAGGAATCTTCTAAGAAGGAACTTTATGGGTACACAGAAGAAGAAACTTCTCTGCTAAACGACTCTTTTTAATCCCACTAAGGTGGGAAAAGTCACTGTGTCCTTTCTTAGGGTAAATTAGCATTCATGTTACTTGATCTTTGAGCTCATTGCTCTCAGAAACTTTGTTCTTGACAACATAATTCAGATCACATGCAGTGTCTGGATGTGCCTTGAAAGTAATATGTAACTTGAATAACCGTTCAAAATTTCAAGTCAAACAGGATATTTTTGTTGGGAGGAAAAATGGATGGGGAGTCGGCAATTCTGCAGATGCAGCCAAGTTTATTTGAAAAGAAACCCAAAGTAAAAAAATCCTGTTTCTCAGAAAAAGCAGAAATCAATAAGGTAATGTGTTTTGCTCAGCATTTCATTACAGAATTCTTTCTCTCCAAAACCATCCTCAAAATATAGTTTCTAAATTCAGTTAGTCTTTTGGCACTGTAGTATACCTGCATAATTCTGTTTCTTCATTATGGTGGATCACTCTCTGGCTTGAAATAGATAACTTGTTCTCCAGCATTGTATCACAACAGTGTTTGAGGTAGATGTTTTTCACATTTCAGCTAATTCTATGCTATTTGTGTAAAGAAACTGAAAAAAAGGTTGCAGTCTCACCTTCATCTTTCATCTTCCATTACCTGTAGTCCAACACATTACAGTAATGAGAAATATGCTGGAAAAATTAACTTAGTCCTATGGCAGTATTATTAATTCTTGGTTTGAGTGTTTTGTTTAAATAAAATGAAATGTTTACCCTGTTTCAAAGTGAGATGAGGAAAAATTTTAAATGAATTGTACTTTCAGGCTGAAAACAGTATTTTTCTTTCAAAAAGTAAAACGCAATGTTCAAACATTTCATCCGCTCCGTCATCATCTTTTCTTGTCAGAGGAGATGGGGATGAAAGTTGGTCAGATTTTCAAACAGCCTACACTGCATTTTCAGAAATTAATTCATATGCAAGCTATCATCTGTTTCTAGTCATAATCATACACCAGAGGACTAAATTAAAAGCTAACGGGCAACAAAATTTCTGGTGTTGCCTGTTTTACAAGTTGTGAATTTCCTGCATAAGTCAAATCCAGCTGGAATCATTCTTACAAAAAAGAAGATGCACTTTTGGATGGAGGTTTATCAGGGAATCCCATGGAAAATTGTCAGTGACTATTGACATAGGGCCATTTTTGCCGTGGCATCTATGTGTGGGAGTAGTCACCTTCTCATTGTCAGACTTTTATTATGTGTACTTTGAGAAAGTAGCAGTGTCTTTCTGTGAATTAACAACTCAGCCATGGAAGAACAGCAGCAGTACAGATGTTTCGCCAAACAGCCATCATGTTCAATACCTCCTTGTTGCATGTACAGAAAAATGACATTGTCCTACTTAATTAGTATTCTTCTGTTTCTTCACTGATGGATGCAATCTTATAGAAATCAAAAGCAAAAAAAACCAAACCTACATGGCAAGTCTGAGCCACCCCAAGCCTTGGATATAAACCTAAAAGGACGTATATAAAAAAGAAGTTATGAAAGAGGACTTAGTTCATACCAATTGTGAACCGACTTGAAAACAGTGGTGAAAAAAATTATGAGTGTCACTCTTAGGCCGGCATAAATTCAAAATGTGGTAACCCAAGCCACATTACGAGAAGGTATTTTGAGTGCAGGTTTCTTTTTAGAGAAAGAAACAGCAAAAACTGTTAAAACCCACTTTATTATGATTTTACTGCATGACCTTGAATTGTAAATGTGATACTATATGGTGTGGTATACTTAAAGATATTTATAAGACAGCTTGAGCAAGCCTTACAATACTGTTATGAAAGCAGATGAGAGTTTACAGTATGTTTCCAACCTAATAACATACTATAGACTTCCCAGGACTGAGTCAAGGGCTTCAGGTCAAAAGAACAAAGATTTACCAAAGTGCTTTTGGCAGAAGAAATGATATACAAGGTTCTACTTGAACTTCCTAAATTATAATTACTAGTCAGGGGAATACACTGCATGTATGAAAAATAGATTTTCAATACATGGAGTTAAAAGTTCCCCTTGTCTCTGAGTTTAATCATGACATATGATTTTAATGCATTTGCCAGAATGGGCGAGAAAAAGACATAGTGTTATCCTTGCCTGGAAAGTTCCTACCTATTTTATGAATAATTTGCTTAAGTAAAATGAGCTACTGTTGTAACATTAAAAAAAAATGTATATGGTAACTGATATGACTCCACTGCAGATGAATATAGCAATCCAGTCTGTGTCCTAAGGAAACTGTATTGTAAATGGAAACAAGGCACAGACATTAAAATAAAGCTAATTGAAAGAAAATTAAGTAGTTACCACAGACCTTCCAGAATGATATAGTAATGAAGGAAGTACTTTNTTTTTTTTTTTTTTTTTTGTAATTAATCTGGAGGATTTCATGTGGACTTGATTTTTAGAATCATTTTGAACAGAAACAGTTCAGCAGTCTAGAAATTGTGAACTCTCAGAAAATAAGTGGTTTGAATTCGATGTGCAGCCTATAAAACCATGAAAATGTTGACAGCCTTTTTAGACTGGTTATTCCCAGTTAAGTTGTTACTTTTCCTGATATTTCTTACAGATGTGGGACTAATATTTGTTCTTTCTGATGTTTCAGTGTATGCTGAAGATATTTCTGATATTATTTACCTTCCAGATTTTGTATAGTTTGTGGAGCTGAATGAAACCCAGAATTTCTGAGTTTTTCCTAATATCTCCTGTTCTTGTACTTCTTTTGTAGACCACTGAAAGACACTACATCAGAATTTTTCACATGGAATATTCTGTTTTTTCAGAACTGCATTGCCCTCTGACAAATCATTAGGAAAATTCCAGGTTGATTGTATTAACTGCAACAGATCCAAGGTCCTAATGGAGGTACAAAGTCATAGGGTGTTACAAAAGAAATATTTTTGAAAACTTGAGATATAGGATAGAGGTTGTGTTATTGGTAGATAGCCTTGCAGATAATCTCACTAGCTACATTCTTTCCAGTTTTTCTCTGTTGGAAGCCCCTGGGTAAGGTAGGATTGTTCCACAGAAGAAAATGTGAAGGAAAGCAGAGCTGTCCATGTATTTGCTTTCTATTTGTTGTGTTTGGGGAGTATAAATCTGTACTTGTTTCAGATCTGCGTTTCTTATTTTATGGTTAAATCTGAAAGACAAATGGGGAATTTGAAGTACATTGAAAATCAAATAGCTTTCAAATAGTTACTGCAGACCATTTTGTTGATCTTAATCACATGCATACTGTATCCATTGGAAAGATTTCAAATATTTTAGTCATTTTTCTTAAATGCCTTAGATTTCATAGAATATGTCTGTTAAAAAAAAGAAAGGTAAGGGTAAATAGAGAAGTGCATCTTCTAGTTCGTAAGGTTTCTCATTTAACCTTCTGTGTCACAGACACATTATGAACAATATTGATTTTCCTGACCTCAGTTGAGTAACATGAAGACTTAGCCTAGATTCCTCCCTATATTAAATTTATCATAAATCTCCTATGTGCCAATATTCTATATTTGAATGTTTTGTGCACATTAGCAATATTGTTAAATCATATTGTATTAAGTGACAGACTACTAAATTTATTGCACAACAGGTTCATCTTAGAACTTCATGCATTATGAATAATAAAATTTATTGATTCTAATGACAGATTATTATAACATTAATTTTTTTTAGTTGTGGAGGGCATTTGCCCAATTGATATTGTACAGATATTGGCTAAAACAGCACAGCCACAGGAAGCTTTCCTTATTCTATAACGAGGTTCTTCATCATAATTATGTTGTGTCAGCACAACCATATAGGTCAACTTGAGTTCAGAAAGATAGGAGTATATTTTGTTCTCCGTGCATGCATATGTTAAAATGCTTCCCTCCCTTTAAAAATAACTGTAGTTAACATGCATACTGTAAATAATTCCTGTTCTATGAGTTATTTCACCCTTAAAATTTAGAAAAAAAGAGCTGTTGCAGAAAGCAATGTCTATAATGTTAAGCAAACTATATTGTTTCAGTGACAGTATTTAATGTTAAAAATGAATGGGAAAGATGGTTTGCCATACTAATTTGGTATTTATATGTATTTCTTTCATTACGAGTGATTAGTAGTATTAGTAATTTTTTGAGGAAGTGGTACAAAATTGTTTTTAAAGAGCTGAAATATGTTCAAAAGGCTCAGGAAAAAGAAAAGTGTCTTTTTCTGCATACCATCTTCTTTAGTCTTCCTCATAATTAATTTGAATATATCCAATTTCTTTCAGAATATGCCAGGAATACCCTCCTTTTGGCTAAAAGCAAAGAGGTACTATTTTCAATTCAGCATACATCATGCTTTTGCATATTATTGTCATTAACACTGAATATAAATTGCCTTCCTTCCATGCTGTGAAAGATAAATTTCCAGGAAGCATTTTGTCAGAAATTTCTTTTTCTTGAACTATCATGTATGCTGGGGTTTATGTGTCTGTATGCTGTGATCTATTTAGTGTGTATGGTTTCTCCTTATTCCCTTCCCCTCTCCAAAAGGAAGTAAATATCATGGCAAGAAAAAAAAAAGATAGAAAATGAGCCAAAGAAATGACTGTCATTTAAAGCATACGTTGCAGTACAATATACCTTCTGTATTGTTATTCATAGTGAGAGAATGTGGAAACAACGTAAGGAGATTTTAAGTTTGCTGCAGTAATAATAATAAAAATGAAGTCTTTTTTTAAACCATTAAAATCTCTGTGCACTACTTTGAAACAGTCAATTAACTTACATTGCATACTGGCTTAAATGAGCTGATCAAACACAGAAACACTCCATCAGTCTTCATCTTGAACTCCAGTTCTCTAAAGGTTAATGTATCATCCTCCTTTATTGATTTCAATGGTTTCAGTTGTTGATATGTTAATATATGTATTGGCAGTAGATTTTAATTTCTTTCTCATTTCTTTAAGATGCAAAGGGCATAATACTCCTCAGCCAAAAAAAAAAAAAAAGAAATTCAGGAGGAGTAATTATAGGATGATTACTCTTTCTTCCCTGCCTCCTTTTCTTTCTCTCTCCAAGAAATAAAATAAATAAGAAGGCTGTGTTCCAGGAGAAAAATCACAGACAAGCCCATATTGTTCCACTTCTCTTTTAGCGCATCACAATTTAATATGTAAATTTATTAGCACTCACTTCAATGGAAAAGATCAGTGTTATTTCAAGCTACAGAAATACATTGAAAAGAGATTTCATTTTAATTAGTCTATCTTTCCCACTAGTAGAGTTTGTAATTCTCATCAGTCCCCACTCTCTTTTGGCTAGGGAATCCTGCACGTTCCAAACTTACCCCGGTGAAAACTTGCATTTGCCTTAGTGATAGTGAGTGTCGGGGATTTCTATGCATATAGATCTCATATAGTTGTCTATACTGATGAATGTCATTTTGAATGACATGTTGCAGCTCTCAGGTTGATTGGATGTGAGCCCAAGGGCATAGGTACCAAGCAAAGATGATTTTACCGGGACAGTTTGCATAACAAGCAACTGTCATCTCATTAGCAAGCATAGGCATTTTTGCCACATGCTGTTTAACACATCATCACACCTGTTCACACTTCATTGTCCCAAGAATTCAGTTAGGCAGCTTTCTGTTGGCTTTATTTTTTCATTCCTTACTGAGAGTTGGTTACTCTCTGCCAGATCCAGAGGTGTGAGGTAAGTGCAGTTTAGGCATTAAAATATGATGTGCTGTGAATACTGCTCTGAGGGAGGGTAAAGACCAGGATTATAGCTTGAATAATAACTAGCATCAGTGACCGTTTTATAGCTCTTCCTGCTACTTGCTGTTCTTTTGGAGACTGCATTATCTGTCCTTATAGACTACAGAACTGATGACTTTACCAATGCTCAGTTTTATATGTAATCTGCCACCTTTTCTTCTACTTGCTACAAAGGCTACTCAAAGCCCCAGAGTAAGGTTTTTCTACTAAAAGAAAGTGAAGGTACCATCATGTTTTGCAGTAGTCATTCCTTTGGCTAGGCAAACTCTTGTGTCCCTATACAATGGTAGCTCATCCCCTGCACCAGCTTCAGCCCTGGGCTACACATCCTGGGGGAAGGTTATCGTCTGCAGGCTGGGCTTTTGGCCCACCAGTCGCCAAAATGCTAATTGTCGCTGCTGCTGAGGTGTCTGGTCAGCTAAAGCGAGCACCCAAGGCTTACCTGTCCCTATGGTTTAGCTGCAGCTTGAGAGGTAGACTTCTTTTTCAGCCCTAAAGAACCGAGAAAAAAATGAGGTAGTGCATATTAGATGAGCTGGGTCACAGAAGTGGGTGGATGGTAACAGAGGAAAATGTGAGGAGAGGATTGCAGCTGCAGATCTGGAGAAGGTGGGAAGAAGGAGAATGAGGAGATGTGGGGGAAGGCTGATTTCACCGGTAAGACAGATGGAGGAGTGCTTTGGAGAGAAGAAGGGAGAGGAGAGGAAGCCAGGCTTGATAAATTGGAATTGCTCATGGCCCACCTACTCAGACAAGTTGTACTGCCTGTCCAACTCACCCTGTTCATTTGCTGACGACTGTAATTGTGGAGGCAGCTGCACGCACCTTGCTTTTCTCGGATTAAGCACAAGTTAGCCAGGTGTGGAAATTCAGGGAGAAAAAAAGTCTCCGATGTGCTACATTAATGGAAGAGTTTCTCACCATTTTTTATCTCTTGGTGTATGAGAAAAAGTAAATTATCTTCTATACGTGTCTCGTGGTGTTTCGCCAATCTAAAAAATATCACTTTATTTGGTTCACTTTTCCCTTTTCATGTACCCTGTTGAACATGCAGTACTCTGGAAGTGCTACAGTATTTCTGCAATTTGTCATGTCCTGTTTCCTAATCAGTCAGAAATAGATAACATTAACAACTTGCTTCAGTGAATAAAATCTGAATCTTCTTTTGTTCTTCTGCAGAGAATGTGCTGTGTGTTGGTGCCTACCAAATTTACTTTGGCCACCTCTCAGTATGTTGACATAGTCAAATAGAAAACATAAATATAGGATGGCAAGTGACTTACATTTGATCCCCTGAAAAATGTGGAGTTCTTAGCCCTCCTTGGCACCGTTTGCCCTCCTTTCTTTTGAATAGTTGTCAAAAACAATGAGCCACTTGCTGTCACTATGACATTTATCATTGCCCAAACTGTGCCAGAGACTGACTTCCATGGTTATTTCATAAAAAGCCATACCTTTTTTGGTTCACTGCCATCTTGATGAATATTTCCAAATTTGGTCCCTGCAGATATCTCTGCATAACTGGAATTTAATTTTTAGTGAAATATCTGCAAAGTATCCTATGCCCTCAGTTAGGAATGATTTGAAGAATGTAACTCCTCTCCCTCTTTCATTTTCTTTTCATATGTTTTTCGTTACAGAAAGCTTGGAGATGATGTATCAAAACAGATGAAGGGACCCATTTATTGCTCACATGTTGTGCACCACAGACTCTTCTAGCGCATTTTCATATGAAAGGTTGATGGCTTTTCTTTCACAGTTAAGACTAGCATTTCTGACATGCTCCAAAAGCAAATTATATTTTTGGTTCACTTATCTTCATACTGGATCAGCAGGAGGTTGGTACTTTTAGGACGAAGGTATGAGACCTAAATTCAATTACTGACTGCAGTCCCTATTTAGAAGGAACTGAACTGCTGCCAGGACTTCAAGATAAATAAAAGATAAAGGATAGTGTAAATACTTAGTTTCTGCTCCTTCCCTTACTAGGGGAACCACAGCAGTTTCTGCTTGCTGCAGGGTTGATGCAGTGGTGCTGCCTGCTGCTTCACAATGCTCTGCAAACCCTTCTGTTCTCCCTAAGGAGGATGTAGCCCACTGTGTTACAAAAAGAGGCCTCAAGTAGAAAATATGAATCTGCAGTCCTCATTTATTCCATAGCAGCATAAAGTGAACAAGACACTATCCTTTCTACCCCTAGTCTGCTGGCTGTGTAACCTGGAAGAATTGATGTCAGAAATAAGAAACTTGTCACAATTTTTGTTATGTGATAGGAAAACCTGAATGTTTCAGGAAGGGTTCACATGCCTCATCTTTCTTAGAAATGTCCTGCTATTAAGTGTGTACAACGCAGCTGTCAAAACTGTAACATCTAGACTTGTACATCCTTTAACGTGTCACACCACTATGCCGTTGGGGACTAAGCATGTAACTTTTTCCATTTGATGTTTCTTCTGCCTCAGATGGTTCTCCTCATTTGTTTAGCCCTTTGCGCTTACCTGCTGTCCAGCCCTTATTATCCTCAGCTTTCTCTTTCACCACAGATACATAGTATTAACCATGACTTTGTGTTTTGTAATTCACACAGGTACGTTGGAAATTCTGCTGACTTTGAAGAAAATGCAGCATCGTCTATGAGGAGGAAAACTCCATTACAAATGTTATGTAAGTTTATTGTGTGATTGTTACAGCCACTCCAGAAAGGAACAAATCTCTCATATGTCCCAGAACCAATATGTTGAACCCTTGTTGATGTCACTGCTATCCAAATGCCCCTCAAAATTGCACTTAGTGCCCTTTTGTGTGCAGCTGGATTGACTATACGCAGCCTTCGTCAAGGCATGACAGGATGTCAGGAGCTGATAAAGTTGCAGATTGTAAAAATACAAAAGGCAGATATGTCTAACTATGATGTTTGTTTCTGTGGACACTTCAGAGGAGATTTGAAGGAATTTATATTGTTCCCTGTCCTTCACTTTCCATGTCTTCACAGAGTGTCACACTTTTGTTTTTAACAAATAATCTGGCATTAATTGCTTCTATGACTCAGAAGTATTGTCAGATCATAATGGTCCTCTGCAGTGGCCACTACATGCTCGGTTTTATACTTCTCCCATGTAGTCAATGTGGTTCAAAACTGTATTCAAAAGTGGACACCAGCTGTGGGGAAAGAAAATTGCTTGTCATGGAAGCTGTGTGTTATTTTACAGGATCAAGTGCTAGCAAAACAGCCAACTGCAAAGTTACACATGCAGAAGCAAAGACCATGGGATGTTTTTATAGAAATGAGGACTGCCTTTCTCTGTAAGGATCTCTGACAGGTATCCCAATGCAATACTACTGCCAAAAGGGCTGGTACTATTCTTGGGAGCTTAAGCTAGTAAGAGAAGAAATGTCTTTTTATCTGCAAGTAACACTGGTGAAACTGCTTCTAGAATACAGTGCCCAATGGCAGCATGTACATTCTTTAAAAATTGGAGAACGTGTGGAAAAAAGCAACAAAATTTATTTTTGAGGAATATAGATTCATGTGATAGGCTTCAAGCTCAGCCTGTTTAATTCATCAAAAAGGAGGTTGAGAGGTGACTTGATGATACAGCTTAGGTACTTCCATTAAGGGAAAAACCTCAGTAATGAAGGGTTCTTCCATTTAGCAGAGAAGAGAACAAGAAGAACCAGGGGCTGGAAGTCAAAGCGAGATCAGGCTTTGAAAATAAGGCACGTATAGTTTTCTTTTTTAACAGTTAGGCTTTTAAACGCTTGGGACCTTTGGTGTCTTGTCCATGTGTTACTGTGTGCACAGTGAAACTTATTAGAAAATACAGTTTGGCCCGACACAAATTATAGTCTAGCCAAATGTAAGTTAATGAGCTCAACACAAAGCAAAGTAGATGAAATGTAAGACCTAATGGTCTCTTCTGGCTTCAGTCTCTCTAAACTCTGAGTGTTAATTAAGTGACCATTTTTCCTGAGTAAGGACTTCAGTACCTAAACACAAAGTAAGAACATGTAATTTCCTATTGCCCTCTAGAAAAGATATTTGTCTGACACGGGAAACACTGCATGCTGGCATGCTACAGAATTTGCATAGCTGTTCGACGCACAAAGTCAGCATGTGAGAACATCTCTTTTCCAAGAAACAAAATGAAATACACTTGACACTTGAAAATAGCAAGAACATGATTTGAATGCCATTAGGGGATGTTCTCTCACATTTTGTATTACAGGAGTCAAATGTGTAACCCAGGAACAGTGCGTGTGTTATGTTTGCTTTAGAAAACTGAATATACATCCCTCAGGCACTGTTTTTGCAGGCGATCCCATGTGAGACAGGAGCAGCGGGGGGAAAAGTGAAGCAAAAGCTCTTTCTGACAGAGCCTCTCCAGATAAGTTTTTTTAACTGATGGGAGAAAAGGGGAGTCTACTTTCAGCTTCTAAACCAAAATCTGATTGCTCTGTAGCTTTTAGGCTGTTTGACTAGGCCGTTTTCTTTCCCACTGAGAAACACTCATAAAACTCATGTGGTTTATTTGAAGATTAGTGTGGAAAACATTGAACATCTGTCTCCTATCTTCTGACAGGCTGTGTAAAGATGTATTTCAACAAAGTGGATTGCAAAACTCATGATCTCAACTTGAGCCATTTTATGCTGGTTATATCTGTGCAGGGAGGCATAAGTCTGAGAGATGAGTAATTTTCTTTTGAAACGATCTTGTTTTCAATTAGCCTTTGGGAGACCTCCCCTATGTATTGACATCAGTGCTTTTTCCTAACATGTCAAAATGAATCACTGCATTGAAAAGAAAACTTAGGGATACAAGTTGAGAGGACACATGATCTTGAAAAGCTCCACTACAAAGAAGGGTTAGGGAGGACACTTCCACAGAGGTCTTACTGCAAAATGAGTAGAGTTCCTCATTTTGAATAGAAATCCTCAGTCAGGAATACCATGACAGGAGATTTTTGTGGATCGTTAACCTTTTCTTCTAAATTTTTCCAGTTTTCTCACATTAGGTTACTCTGCACTTTTGAAATAAGTTGAAATTTGCCAACTTCAAATCATATAAGAAAGAAAAAGATCCAGCCATGGAAATGTCATTTCTATTTGGCTTGGTTTGTGCTTTTTCCCCCTGCTTTCTTTTTTCCCCTTCTGTCTTTCTTTCGCCACCTCCCAGTTCTGGGCTTTCAGAATGATCATACTTTTTTGTTTATGAATAGTTTGCACAGCTGTGAAGTGCAGAAGTAAATGTTTTTTAAGAAAAAAAAAACCACAACAAAAAAAGCACCTTATATGAGGACTCATGAAATTGCTTGGTTCCAAGTGTTTGGAATGCATGAAATACTGTGACTGCCAGTAAAATCAGAAGTGCTGGTGCTGTTTGGGTGTTTCTTCTTTTGTGCACTGTGGCTTGAATGTTTCTGGGGGATCAGTGCGTAGTTTCAGAACTGACACAGCACCATTTGTCTTTACAGAGTTTATTGTTGTAAATGCATCCAGAAGCCCTAACTCAACTTCTTATCCTTGCGTGCTCCCCAGCTTTGTCAAGGCTTTGAAGATAAGCCTGGATAGAATCAATACTTGACTTTTGGGGTTACATCATCTGTTTCCATCTATTGAACTTTAACCCTCTCTGAATGCCTTCATCCTATGCCTGAAATGCAAAAACACCAAGTGTGGGAAGGCACTGGCTAACAGTGAAGAAAGCGTACATACCAGGGATTTCCCTCTGCAGGATATTCAGATTATTTTTAGAACAAAACTCCTAAAACAACTTCTAAAGCCTACATGAAATCTTTTCTGTGGCTGAAGAACTGGGTTATATTCACCCTGCTCTCACACCACATTTGTGCAACATTCAGCAAACATATCCCCATTTACTTAAACCTGATTTTCCTGGCACATTACCCACAGTTTTCATCTTTTTTATTCATGTATTCTTTGTTTCTGGGAGTGACTTCATGACAGTGTTGTGAAAATGTATTTCTGAATAGAGTGCTTCGGTACTATTTGTTGTTTCCAGCATTAACTGGGACAAGTTTGCACCCTGTTAATGTTCATTTGCCTTGTGATGGTACGCTTTCTGTGTCGTAACTGTGTGACTGAGGAACCAGAGGAGGGTTGGAATTTAAGTCAGTGTGATTAATAAGTCACTGAAGATATAGACTGTATACAGAGGCATGATTGTAACCACTTACCAGCAGCTGTTGGGTCACTGGAGTGTCTTGTATTGCAGTTCACCCATGGAATTACAGAATCGTACATCTGTTTGGGTTGGAAGGGACCTTTAAAGGTCATCTAATCCAACTTCCCCAGTAATGAGCAGGGACATCTTCAACTCGACCACATTGCTCAGAGCCCCGTCCAGTGTTTCCAGGGATGGGACCTCTCTGGACAACCTGTTCCAGTGTTTCACCACCGTCATTGTAAAAAATTTCTTCCTTATGTCTAGTCTAAATCTTCCCACTTAGTTTAAAGCTACTTTTCCTATTCTCCTTGTCCTATTGCAACGGGCCTTGCTAAAAAGTTTTTTCCCATCTTTCTGTAGGCCCTCTTTAAGTACAGAAAGGTCACAATAGGGTCTCCCCAGAGCCTTCTCTTCTCCAGGCTGAACAACCCCAACTGTCTCAGCCTTCCCTCATAGGAGAGGCATTCCAGCCCTCTGATCATTTTTGTGGCCCTCCTCTGGACCTGCTTCAACAGGTTCATGTCTTTCCTGTGCTGAGGACTCCAGAGCTGGGTGCAGTACTGCAGGTGGGGTCTCACCAGAGCAGAGCGGAGGACCAGAATCACGTCCCTCGACCTCCTGGCCACACTTCTATTTATGCAGCCCAGGATGCAGTTGGCTTTCTTGGCTGCAAGCACACGTTGTCAGCTTGTGTCCAGCTTTTCAACCACCAGCAACCCCACGTCCTTCTTGACAGGGCTGCTCACAATCCCTTTGTACGTGTGTATTGATGCATGTATTGATATTGGCGGTTGCGCCGACCCAGGTGCAGGACCCTGCACTTGGCTTTGTTGAACCTCAT
>RSEF01000031.1:64787894-64826532 GCA_003993805.1 Himantopus leucocephalus
GAATCCAGATCTGGAATCCAGTTCCTGTCCATCACTGATTCCATTCTGGGACTTTTCCAGTGCTAGCTGGTGCTGTGATTGTCATCCCGGGAGCTTGATAAGGTTTTGTATATAATTCATTAATTTCTTTTTATTTTATTATTAATATTTCATTAAAGTAGTTCAGTTCCTTCTACATTCATAAGTCTCTTTTTCCCTCCTCCACCTCTCTCTTTGAAAAGAGGTGTTGGTCTCATCTGGGGTGCCCCATGTCCCCAGTGGCTGATTCGGCCTAAACCACAACAGTCAACCATACCGCTCAGCTTGGAGTCGCCTGCAGACTCGCTGAGGGTGTATTCAATCCCACTGTCTATATCATGGATGAAGATATTGAAGAGTACTTGTCCCATTACGGACCCGTGAGTGACACCAATTGTCACTGATCTCCATCTGGATATTGAGCTGTTGACTACTGCCCTCTAGATGAGACTGTTCAACCATTTCCTCATCCACTGAACAGTCCCCCCATCAAATCTATCTCTCTCGAATTTATGAGAAGGATGTTGTGGGGGACTGTGTCAAAGGCCTTACAAGGGGTCCAGATAGATGACATCCGTAGCTCTTCACTTGTCTGCTGATGAAGTAACTCCATCATAGAAGGCCACAAGACTGGTCAAGCAGGACTAGCCCTTGATGAAGCCATACTGGCTGACTTGAATCGCGTCCCTGTCCTCCATGTGACTTAGCATAGCTTCTAGGAGGATCTGTTCCATGATCTTCCCAGGCACAGAGGACAGCGTCCGTATACTCTTCCCAGGATACCTGTCCCTGCTTCCACTGCCTGTGCATCTCTTTCTTGTCCTTTAGTTTGACCAGCAGGTCTCAACTCAGCTATGCTGGGTTTTTTGCCTTCCTTTCCTGATTTCCTACACATGGGGATCAAGAGTGCTTGTGCTTTATGGAAAGTGTCCTTAAAGATCTGCCAGCTCTGTTCTGCTCCCTTGTCCCTGAGGTCAGTTTCCCAGGGGATCCTACTCACTAACTCCTTGAAGAGCTGGAAGTTTGCTTTCCTAAAATTCAGGGTCTTGACTTTACTCTTCACCTGACCCATATCCCTCTGTTCTGTGAACTCCACCAGTGCACGACCACTGAAGCCCAGGCTGCTTCCAATCTTGACGTCATTTGTCAGCTCACTTGCATTGGTGACCACCGGGTCCAGTATCGCATCCCCTCTGGTAACGCTGTCTATTACTGGGCTTACAAAGTTATCTTCAGTGTACTCAATGAGTCTCCTTGATTGCCTACAGCTCACCGTGCTACTTTTCCAGCAGATGTCGGGGTGGTTGAAGTCCTACAGCAGGACGACAGCCTGTAAACATCTTGCCTCCTGCAGCTTTTGCTACAGGCTGGCAAGTTAAAATGCAGTGATGCTCTTTATGAGCTAAATCAGTAATGTTGTGGACAAACTTTTCAATCTAAGGCTTTTTCCAGGACAGTATGGAATAAGCTTTTAAGGCAATACACAGTTCAGTTTGCTGCAGTAATGGATCACCTGAAAGTGCATAAATCAAATTCCAGTTTATTTTTGGAACTCTAAATACCATTACTGCTGTAAAAGTACAGACTGGGTCCACCCCTGCAGGAATAAGCTGCACTTGCTTTTACTAGTAAGACTCCTGCTAAATCCCCAAAGGGAGATTTAGGTCTAGTGGGACAATCGGGATGTGGTGACTCCACAGAGACAGTGGCTTCCATTCAAGACTGGAAAGTGTAGATGTATTTCTCATTCTCCTACGCATGTTGCATCCACAGGAACACCTGATCATTTGGTGTGTTTGTGGACCTGCCCATTGGTGAGAGAAAAAGGTGATTTCTTGTGCCTTCCATTATCTCTTTCTTTGTCTTTCCACTGGGTGCTCTCTGCTGGAGGCAAGTCTCAAACATTAATTCCCTTAGAGTTTCTGCAAGCACATATGGTTTTCATAGTGATATTTTAGCATGAGATAATCATAGTGGTAAAAGCATTGCACAAAATCTTCCTTGTCACTAAACAAACCATAAAATGTAGATGATTTCAGAGTAGGCAAGCAAGTAAAAGAAAAAATGGAGAGCTGTTTATAAAGGTCTGGATTTTAGTTTTCTGTTTCTTGTCTGGTCTTTTAGCAGCCAGGACTGGAAGGTAGCAATTGTGATGCTGGTTTCAATGCTGTGCTTAAAAGAGCTGGGAATTGACTTTAGCTGTAATTATTGGCTTCTTACCAGTATTTACAGCTGTATAGTTAAGATTGGTGCTTCGAACCTCATTTTTGGCGTTTATCTGTATTGTTCTATTACTTCACTAATTACCTTTTCATCACTTTTATTTAGATCTTGCACTGTGATATAATTACTTGAAACCAAAAATTCTCAGTGGATTGATTTCCATAAATTGCAAATATGTCATGTGCTATGTTACCAGACAAAAGGTCAGCAAGCCAATTTGTTCCCCTAGTAGAGTATTTGCTAGAGATTGGACAACGATCCTCTGTGAGAAGCTGGCTGTTGTAATTCTTGTCTTTTATTCTAGGTAGAATAATAGCTAAGGCTGATTGTGGAACAGAATTAAAATACCTGTCAAACAAAATGTTCAAAAATTCCTAGCAGTTCTTAGTGAATATTCTGTGAATGACTAACCTTTGCAATAACTGGTGAAATAGGAGCACACACACAATTGTTTTGAAAGATCAGTGGCAGAGATTGATAATCCTCTTTTAAAATGTTTTAAATCTGCTCTGGTTATTACTCTGTTATCTGCTGAAAGCTTGTATTCACTGGAAGGAAACCAGTCATGTGAGTGAAGAATTCAGGATCAGACCCTGTAGAGACAGAAAATGATTTTGCTGTCAGCTGATTAACATATCTTTGAGTACAAGAACTGGGTTGAGAGGATATGAGTTTAGAAAGAATAAATTTGTTGTTCAGGCACTGGAATGGGATTCAATTTCCCATCCTGCCACTCAGCACCTCAGTTCCTGAGCTCTCCTGCTGTTGAATAGATAATAGCACATATTCATCCCCACATTTAGTACGTGTGTGTACCTTGCCATGCACAGTGTGCTGCTGATCTTACTTGTCAACTGAATGCGTTCATATAATACAAATTACAACAATGATACCAATAACAGTGGGAGATGGAGGACCCCTCCAGCATCTGGCCCCTTTGCTCTGCCCTAGCAAGAGATGGGCAGAAATGTTGGAGGTGAGTGAGGAGAGGGTGGGTATAGCCTGGGAAGGCTCCCAGGGCAAGTAAGTGGCACCTGTGTCCCACCAGGGCCTGGGTGTGATGTAGCCACATGCAAACCCAGCACTGAGCTCGTTAGCCTTTAAAAGCCTTCCCCTCCTGGCCCATGCTACCTCCTGCACTGAGCTGTGGCATCAAAGCCGCAATGTAAGGGCAAAATGCCCACGCAGATCACAGGCAGCTGAATGACCAGTCATAGTGTTTCTGCTGTTAAAATGCATTTTTTTATTCCAAATTAAAAAAATACAGCATTGTTCACAGAAAAATTTCTGCTGTTTCTCTCCCCCATCAGCTCTTCGGCATTTAGAGGCATCCTTTGTTTTGTAAAAAGCCCAGATGCTGATACATAATTGCAATATTAATTGGCATAATAGCTGGATAGTAGCAGTCTGTATCATTGAAAATCTTGTCTTCACGGCTTGAGTTCTGAGCTCGGAGTCCTGCAGAGCAGATCAAAGGGCCAAAATGAGCCCGGCAGTGGAGCAGCTCCTAGTTGGAGTTCTTTAAAAACCTTGTCTTGCTCTGAGTGACAACTGATAAAAATGTTTTCTAATGTCCCAGAAGCCTGGCATTGTCAGAGGTCTAAAGGACAGTGCTCTGTTAGTGCTATAGACTTGAGCACAGCCCTGCAATTGCTGCTGTAACAAGCAAGCTGCGAGGCTGCCTCCGACGCCTCTTTGTCTTCCCTGCTCTGGTGAATCTTTCATGCGCTTTTCTCCGTGATTTTTCTCCCTCCTTTACTAATTAAAATTCTAATCACTCTGACAGCCAGAGCTAAGGGGGGAAAAAAAAAATCATTCTTCCATGCTAGAGAAGGTAATTTCAAGGTGTTTTAGCTGCCAAAGAAATGAATGGAAATTAGACAAAGAAACTGGTTGTCAGAAGAGGATGAGTTAGCTGCTCTGCCCCCTTCTACTATAATAAAATATTAAACTTCTAAAGGAAAAAATAAAACAAGATTCATCCTATGCATTATTACCATATATTTAGAGATAATATAACCTGATTTACCTTTCTGAGTAAGGGAAGATTTTGTGTGCGTTTGTTAACATCAAAATGATTTACTTACATTCTAGCGAATGCAGTGTCAAAGATTTAACTTGGTTTGATGTGTGATTGCTGATGATATGTATTACTTGCTTTTGTGAGCTGTGGTTGGGAATACTCATTTAAAATGTACAGGAGCCTGCAGATACATATTTAAAATGATAAACAGTTCTTGATGCAGTGTTGTGAGTTTCAAGCTACACATATTGCAATATTAGAATTTATAAAATGTAAAATATCATGGTGTTCAAATCTCACCAGCTACTGTTTCAGGCATTTTCCTGGCTTGACAGAGGCAATTTTTAGACGTACATATTTCTTCAAAGTGTATGCTTTTGTAATGCAGTTTAATAACACAGAGTTGTGTTAGGATAGAAAAACAAATACATCTATTATACAAATATATGGGCTGAACAGACACGCATATACTTGCTCACAAAGAAGCATACAGACACACACAGTGTGTGTGTCTGCCCTCAGATCTGCATCAGGTATGTCTCATAACCAAGGTAAATTAAGTGTCTGAGAGTTTCCAGCAATTCAGTTCAAATAAATACTGCATCAACTTTTACCTATTGCTCAAACTAAATCCAAAGCTTACAGAGATATGAATAAATATATGGTCCACTTCTGTTACTACTGTTTTGTTCCAACTCTCATAGTGAGGAGTTAGAGGGTTTTATAGAGCATCAAATCTCATGGTATTTAGAGCCAGAGTTTTCTAACATGTTTGGACTTTTTTCTCCAACCTCAGGGTAGAAAGGGACAAAGGAGAAGATCGTACTTTGAATGTTGGGATTGTATTGTGTTCTGCTATTTACATCAGGACTATTTCAGGAAAATGTGGAAATGCTTCTGCAGCCCCAACTTTGCAATCAGAAGAGCTGCAGAGCTTTGCGTTGCTGCCTTGCGGCTCTAGTTGCTTGCAGGGGTGGGTGTTTCAGAAAATGCACATCTTTTTCCTTATCATACTCCCAACCTTATTATAAACATACCATGATGGAATTGCAACACTTACTTCAGCTATTTTGACAAGCCTTCAACAACTTTGCTAGAGGCCGTCATTTGTCTTTTACTGGCTGATGAAGAGGATCCTCTCCTCAAAGCTGTTTCCTTTTGCCTGTTGATCCCACAATGCTTTCTTCATTTACATGAAATTTCAATGCAAAAGCTGCTCCCAGTCTTATCTTAAAAATGCTGGACTACTGGACCGTTCTTTCCAGGAACACATACTAAATGACTGAGGTAATGCATGCTTGCAATAATCCCTTTAAAAAAATTGCTCATGAGACTCTTGTCCAAATCCAGCTAGTTCCACTTCAACAGTTTCCTCAACCAGATGAAATTTTACTACTACTACATGGTTGAATGTGTTCTTAATCAATAAATTGAATATACAGTGTACAATGGTACTGAAAAGGGAATTGTTCTTCATTCTGCACAACCAACATCTTTCAGTTCTGAAGTTCTTTTTATTTTCACTGAAAAGAAGAGGAAAAGAAGAAAAAAAAATCATATGGAATCCCTCATTCTCCCCTTCGGTGAAGTGAAGCCAAAACAGAGGAAATGCAAACCTCAGACAGGCTTTTTCACATTAATTTACAAATCAGTTTTCTCTTTTTCTTCACTCTGCTTGATTTTTCCCTAACACAACATTTCAAGAATGAGCATAAAATATGTACATAGAAGAGGAACTGGGAAGCTAAAATACTTGGTTACGCAACCCCCCCTTGATTTCAAATGAAAGTGCTTATATTGACAATGGGACTTCTTTGTTTACTTGGAGAGTCAGGTGATCCTGCCCTTATATGCAGGTTTTACAGAATGAATGTGTGCAGTCATCTTTGAAAATGTCACTTTAATAGCCTATTTTAAATATTGGGTGGGAAGGGGCTTAGATTATACCTTTATCCAGGACTGAACATTATAGGTTAATCAGAAATCTGTGGGTGGGAAGCAGGGATGTGTCTTTAACTGAAAATTACTGAAAGTTAAAAAAAAAGGCTTGATTTTACTTGATTTTAAAAATTAACAACAGTTCAGGAAAATGCCTATTTTGACTGATCTGATTCACACATAATGAGCAAAAACCGTCACTTACCTTATAATAAAAAAGTGAGCATAACAGCCACTGAGCTGTGGTCAACTGATTCACCTCTGATATTACAATTCCATCTTCTAACAATAAATTGCTTCACGTCTGTCTTTGAAATCAAATCATAAATCCTATCTAAAGAGCTTTTTTTTTTTTGATGCAAGAGTAAGTTTTTAAGAGAATAATTATTTACCAGCATTATCTTCTTGACACTCTCAGCAACATGATATAGGTAGTATGGATGACTGATGTCAAATACAAAATTTTATTACAATAGATCAGGTTCTCAGACGGTGTAAATCTGACGCTGATGGAGTTTTGATGTGTATATCAAATGAGGATCGGACCTATTATGTTTTTTTATGGACACCAAGAATATAATGTGTTAAACTGTTAAAGGATAGCTATATGCTAAATATTAATTCAGCAAAAAGGATGACAGCTGCTTTGTTTTGGAAAAGGAGGGTTTAGACACACTGAATTCTTAACCCAGAAAGGTTGCAAAATAGCCCAGGAAAGTTGTAGAGAAATGTTTAAGATGAAATTTGGAGATAACTTGCAACAGAGAAATCTTTGAAAACTCTTGGTCAGCCTGGCATTTCCAATGAGGTTTAGGGATACAGGAGACCTGTAAGGGTTTAGGGATCCTAGGGACCTCAAGAGGTCATCTTTCCCAGCCTGCTGCTCAGGGCTGGGCTGTGGCCCAAGGTAGGTCAAGTCAACTGTGGCCTCATCTAGTGGACTCTTAGAAGCTGCAAGAGTAGAATTTTCACCCCCTCTCTGCCTTGAAGCTCAATCTGAGCTTACAACTCCCTTCCTTGTATGTGTGCCTGAACTGAGGCATTAAAGGGTATTCTGGGTAGGACTTCCTCAGTCCCTTTGGTTGGAGACCTTGCACCTTTGTATAAAATAAATAAATAGTCGCTGAGCTGGAAAGAGGAAATGAATGTCAGCAGTGGTGGCTGGGTCTTCAATCTAATGAGTATTTAATTATTTATACACAAGGAGAGAACAGCTACACCATGGCCCGAACGCCTTCTCCCCTTTGAATAACTTTATGGTCTCTGGGGACAGAGGGATTTAAATGCCTTCAGACAGAGGTGGGATTGAACCCATCCAGGACAAAAGGTCTAATTACTGCACTACTAAGTAAAACAGAGCTGCTACTACTGCTCCCTCCCATTGTTGGAAGCTCTGTCGTTTCATTGCTCTTGCTTTTCTTGTGAATTGGCCAGAAATGAAATGTTTCCCTGTAGGTAAAGTGAAACATGAGCATGGAGCAGTGTGGGAGAAGTGGGAGCAGAGGAGTACCTTTCATGTTTGTAAGATAGAAAACAAACAAACAAAAAGTACATGAGCTTTATTTGAATGTATAAAAATCATATTCTTTTTTTTTTTCCCCTCTTTGGCTGCCCATCTGAAAAAATCAATTATTTGCACAGCCATAATCAGGGCTACTTCTATAACCATATCCTCATAAAAAGAGAGAGTTGCATAATGAATATTTAAAATCTGCCTTTTGCATGTCATGTGTAAGTTTGTCTCAGTATCTGAAGGGATATAGAGAGAGATCTGTACGTCTGTGTCAAGTGGCTGTTGTGAGGGAGGATTTTGGCAGCATTTCATGCAGCAGTTTCTGAATTCTCCTTTCCTTCATTTCCTCTCTCGGCAGCCAACAAAATGGGTTGACACAAGGCGAATGCCTGCCAAAGAACTTTAACAGGAGGCAGTTTTTAATTAACAGGGGCCAAAGAAGGTGATAACCCCAAGGGTAGTGAGGAGAAATTAACATGGAAAAGCAGTTCCACGCTTCCGTGGGTCCCAAAAGGCCATTCGTATTAGTGGTGTCTGTTCTGATTGAACCTTTGCCGTGTCTTTTTATTGATTCCCTTGTCAGAGTCTAACAAAAACACTGCTGGCCATCAGTTGTTTGCTCGTGGTGGCAGCTTATGGCTCGAAACAGCTTCCTTGTAAAACATTGAGCATAGCGAGGTCTGTCATTGTGGTTAACATTTCCCAGAAATGATTAATTTTGTTAGACCTAGAATAAAACCCAACAAAATTAAAGCAAAAGCCTGCTGAAATGAAAGAAGTTGAGTCCACGGTTTCTCTCCAAGTAACCGTTTCATCCTATTAACTTTTTGCCTGGCTTAGAGTAAAATGTTTTAATTATTAACCTTTTTTAAAGTGAGATTTCAGAGAAGATAATCATGTTGGCTGTTTCAGAAAGGATTTATCCATTTAGCATATCTGGCACTTGTGGAAAGTATTTTTAAAAAATAATATCCTGTGGATAAATATTTCAAGTTTCTCTTCCTGGGATGAAAATGAATAATAAATAAAGCTTGTAAGAGCTTGAGGAAAAACCTGCCTAGCAAGCAAATATAAATAAGTTAAAAAAGAAATGCAATAAATAAATAAAAAGCTGACACCTTTATGTGTATCAGTGCCTGATCCAAATTCAACTAACGCCAAAAGGTAGAGGACCATTCTTTTCAACAGCTCAGGAAAATCCACGCTTATTTTTAAATATTTTTGCTGCACAGTTGACTCCAAATAATAAAGGACATAACTCAGTAATATTTGAACAGATTTATAGAGAGCTGCTCAACGTTGCCTTCTCGCTTCTTAGAGCCATGAAAAGGATTGTCATGCCTTCAAAGGGAAGTATTGTTCCTATTTTCCTCCTCAGAGTTGGTGCCTAAGTGATGATGTTCATTTGGTTAACTGATTTATTCAGAGAAAGTGTGGTTATCCCATTCCACTTGAAAGACTGTTAGCCTCAGTCCTTCAGATGTGTTAGCTACTTCAGTATACAGACTCCGTCCTTGGAAAAGCGTGCAGAGCTCCCATTGACTTCAGTGGCAATGATACCTTTTTCAGAGTACAAAGTTGGCCTCTATACTGCATCCTATTTTTCTTTCAGCCCTCTTCACAAGAATAATGTAATGTTTCTGAGGACTGATGATTGATTGTCATTTATTTGCACTAATTATTTCCTATTTTTTACGCAGTACACTTCACCAGGAGTGCACATCAATACAAAAAAAAAAAATCCAGTCTGAGCTCAAATACTCACTCACAGAACCAGTGAAAAGATTTGAGACAAATAAGAGTGGGAAAAATGTCAGTGAGCTTGCTGGGGAAAACCTCAGTGATCACAGGAACATATATTTAGATGTATACAATGAGACACATGCACATATATGTATCATGTTTGAATGTTTCATGTAATTGTGCAGAAATTATAACTTTATTTGCAACTGAGAGACATAATGAAGACATTAAAGGGCTGGTCTTTAATTATTTTATCTTTCATGCTCCTTTTTAAAATATCATGCCACTTACAAATCATTAGTCCTTAAGTTCCCTTGGAAGGCTGCAGACATGCACTGGATAGTGAGGAAGATCTGTGATCTGTTTGCTTTCACTACTTACTACTCACGGTTTCTGTTTGGTTGCTCACATTATGTTAGCTGGCAATGTTCTCTCTGGTTTTTTGACTGAAAAAAAAATGGGAAAGAACACAATAAATACATAGTGATAAACTATAGACAATTCATTTCTCAGATTGCTTTTGGGTGTATAATCATTCACAGCGTGATGTACTCTATTTTCAAGACTCAGGAAGAATGGCAACTTTGTACATTCATGCATTTGCTACTTACCAGGTTTGCATATGTAAACATTTTCACAGGAAAAGTTTTTATGTTGTGCAAAAACACCATTTTGTCTCAAAATATATTCAAAAGCCACTGCGGATTTTAAGAATTACAATTTTTCGTGTTAGTAAAAACAGAAGCTGGGCCATCCTCAGACATCTTCAGCCCTGTCATGGTTTAACCCCTGCCAGAAACAAAACTACGCAGCTACTTGCTCAATCCCCCTGCAGTACAGTAGGGAGAAGAGGGAGAAAAAAAGGGAGAAAAAACTTACAGGTTGAGATAAAGGTAGTTTAATAGAACAGTAACGGAAGAGGAAAATAACAATAACAATAATAATAACAATAATAATAATGTTAAAAGAATATACAAAATAAAGTCCTACAACACAGATTGCTGTCACCACCCAATCATTGGTTGCCCAGCCCATCCTGAGCAGCAATCGTGGATTCCTGCCCCGCTCCCCTCCCCAGTCAACCCCCATTTATACACTGACGTCTATGGTATGGAATATTCCTTTGGCCCACTTGTCCTGTCTATGCTCCCTCTCAGCTTCTATGGGAAGCTGGAAAAGTCCTTGACTAATGTAAACATTGCTTAGCAACAACTAAAACAATATACGTTTTCAGCATTATTCTCATACTAAATCCAAAACACAGCAGCTACTAGAAAGAAAATTAAGTCTCTCCCAGCTGCATCCAGGACAAGCCCATTCCCAGGACTGGTATAAAATAGGCAGCTATTGTTAACGTTTCATAATTTGCAATTCAGCCTCAGTACTGTTATAGAAGAACTACCTGCAAATCATGCTGCTTAAACAGTGTCACTCACTTCTGACTTTTGTCAGGTTGATTATTAATGCTGACACTATTAGTATTACTATTATTTGTACTATGGGCTGGAAAGCATAGCTAGGAAATGGACTAAGATCTGTTGTTTACCTCACACAGTTGCTTAAGTGTGCTTTTGAATGCAATGCAATTTGCTTGCTCTTTTTGAAGGAATTTTCACCCCTTCAGAGCAGGTCATCCAAGGTAAACGTTGCCACTGACACTTGGCTTGTTGTGATTAAAACAGCTAGGTTACACAGCATGTAACAAGGGCTGTTTGTTTTTTATTTTTAGAAGAAATGGCACTTGATGTTAAACAATAGGAGCTTTGGTAACAAATAGGCCTAGTGCAGCTAGAGAGACTGCAGATATCATCTTCCATTGTACATTTGAACCCATAAGACTTCAGAGATACTGTTTGTTATTCGGCAACACGTATTCTGAGAGATAACCCGCTCTCAGCCCAGAGAACAGAGAGCTGTTAATATGTTGTAGGAAACAGCATGTAGATTTTCCTCTTTTTTTTTTTAAATAAAAAGGCCTTTTCTAGTTTCCAAATAAAAACCCTGCATAGTTTCTAGCCGATAAAACATATTGCATCTGGGCTGGCACTGTTGTTTGTTATTATCTCTGTATGTCACCATTTAAGTCAAGACAATGAACACTGAGAAAACATTATCCTCCTCTTCCCCCCTCCTGAAAACAAATCTCAGAGAAAATACTGACAAATGATATTTTAATTAGTTTGACCTCTAAAGTGATTAAATAATTATGAAACCTCTTCTCTTTAACAACTGCTTCAAGTACTTTATATTCTTTCCTCAGAGCGTAGCAGTTTCCAGCTAGTAGCAGTGTGATTGATTTTTCCATATCAGATACGATGCTATGGTCTATTGTTTCCATAGCAAACCTATAGCGTCTGTCTTCAAACTCAGTCTGCAGTCCTGCACTACCCAGTTATACTTTATGCGACCACATCCTTCCATTACAAGTATGAGTGGATTAATATTGATTTTTTCCTCTTGTCCAAGACTGAAGGTCCATCTTAACAGCAATAAATTACACAGCTAAAACATGAGGATATGCTTGCTCCTCCTTGGACTTCGTGGCCAGGATTATTACTTTGTCTCAAAACCAATTTCTGATGTTTTTAACCTATTACAAGGCTGAAGGTTTTGCTCAGGTTTAAAGACTTGTTTGGGTTATGTTGCCAATAACAATTCAGGGTTTCCAGAAAACCTGGAGTCCCTGGTTCCAGTAACAGCTCTTGACTCTAATCACAAGTTGGCGAGAGTGACCTACCATAGTCTGCACACAGCAAGGCTTGGAAATAAAACAGCAAAGAACAGCATGAGAGCGGGATTGCCAAGCAATGAGAAGCGACTGCTTGCTCAGAAAGAAAGTGAAATAAGGGCAGGGACAGAGAGGGTAACAAAAGAATGCTGGGTAGCAGAAACAGCACTGGTGGAAGTGTAAGGATGTACTGAATTAATAGCATACACCTTTTATGAGTGGTGATCACATGAGTGCCATGCATGATGCTGCTGTCAAAGCCCTGTACTCTGGTGCAACTTCTCATAGGTTCTTTTTCCAGCCTTATTTGACCGATGAAGGCATACTTAAAATCCACATGAGATCTAAAATTTGCAACAGGGAACAAATCTGCAGGAAATTGTTAAGTATAGACACAAATATCATTATCGGTTGATGTCACCTGAAACACCAGATTCCTCCCTGTGTTCTGCATGCTCAGTATTGTGCTACTGTGGCACTGGCTGGTCACTCCAGTGCTTCTAGACAATGTTTCATAAATACGGGGTTTACTTTGGTGTGTTTTTCTGGTTTATTTGAGGTATTTTACGGCAGGAAAGAAATTTTTGATGTGCTATTTACAGATATAGGCCTACAGAGGCATAGTGTAAAGCTTGAAATAGTAATATATGGGGCTAAATATAGTTGTGGAAGGGAGTCTGACAGCAGTTGCAGGAGTGAGCTGTGGGTGTGTGGGGAGATGACCAGGGAGATGCATGAAGGAGGCGGTTGCGAAAAGCCTGACCCTTCTGCAGTGTGAACCCCCCGGACTGGTGACGCGCCGGTCCACCAGAGGCTGTTCTCCACTGAACGTGGTCTTACAGAAGCATGGAAAATACACTCCATTAAAAAAAAAACTGCCAGGGAGAAGACCCAGCTGCAGGGCTGCAGTGATAACCAGGTGCAAACACGAGGTCCCTGTGACCCTGGGAAAAGGAGTTGCAGAGCCCGTGGCTCCCTGTGGCCCTGGGCTACCACAGAGGGAACACCAGTGGGTGTGCAGTGCTGGTGGGGACAATATCTGTTCCTTCCTGGGCAGATCACCATGGGGCCAGGTTGGCTATTTTCTTCTCTTTCATGTTCAGGCAGCATTTTCAGCAGTTCAGTGTAATTCAGGCAGCATTTGAACAGGCTTTCATGCACTAATAATTTTTCTAACCCAGTAGCCCATTTATAAGTGTGTTGAGAGGCTGTGTGGTTACATTTCTAGAGGAGCTGAAGGTGTTATTGGTTTTGTTGGTTTATAGAAAGCATCAAAAACATATATAAATTGTTATCATCTAGAAGAAAAAAAGGTCCAAACGTTTCCAATCTATAATGTACTTTTTGCTTTTTCTACTGAGCTCCTTGGTTTGTTTTTTTTTAAGCACATACAAACTTCTCTATTAACCACCAATTGCATGTGGTCAGCACTACAAAAATAAGCCACAGCTAGACCATAGTTTTTCTCAGGCTTCAAGTCGTGCTGACAGTTCAGCACTTTTGCACCTGTTTATGCCAAAATTCTTCTGATAGCATTTGCTGTTAGCAATATACAAAGTATTAACTAAGACTTGGCCAGGTATTTCTTAATAAAATGAAATTCCTCTGGTTAAAATAGTGATAGAAATAGCAGAACAAAGATCATCTTGCCAGTTATGTTCTTTTACAGAGCTATAACTGTACCATAGAAGTGTGTCTCTCATAGTGGAGCATTGGCTAGAGCCGATAAATCTCAGCTAGAAATGTTTTTAGTAGAATATAAACAACAGAGTTAGTAATCTTTATTCCAAATATAGACTGGAAAGCTATATTCAAAATACATTCAAATGTATATTCAATATACTCAAAACATATCTGTTGGAAGAAAATCTGTCTGCAAGCATGAGATGAAGATAGATGTAGGTACAGTTTTTCTCAAAAAATATGAGTCCTAATATTCCTAGAAAAAAAAGAAGCAAAACTGTATGTTAACTACTGCTAAAGTACTTTAATAGTAATTTTAAAAACAAAAATATTAAGCCTGTGGCAATTTTCAACACTGCAAAAATCTTGTCTAAGCATATCTACAGCTTTTCTGAAGATGGTCCTGAAGCTTTATCTTTTCTTGAAGGTTTTCTAAGCAGACAGGGATCTTAGTCAAAATTCTTTGCACTAACTGGAGAGAA
The DNA here is from genome assembly GCA_003993805.1 of Himantopus leucocephalus. Lineage (NCBI taxonomy): Eukaryota > Metazoa > Chordata > Aves > Charadriiformes > Recurvirostridae > Himantopus > Himantopus leucocephalus. The sequence continues at coordinate 64,802,246 of RSEF01000031.1, forward strand.
AAATTCTTTTGGAGTGGGCTGAGAGTTCAAGCTAACAAAATGTGTGCATGGGGTGGGAACGTGCCACCTCAGCCATCTCTGAATTCACTGATAGATGGGAAACGGAGGAAGTAAGTGAAGGGAAATTACCACCAGTGTGTAGGGAACATGAACTTCTTATTCCATTTCAGTAATCATGCAAGTAGAAATGTTTTCTAAACAAAATCACTTTGTATAAAGCTGCCATAGTTTGAATACTGCTAATGTAGTAAAGGTTTAAATTACACTCCCAAGCAAGCAATTTACACAACAGTTTATTTGACATGTTTAGACTCTTATTTTATTCACAAATTATTTGCAAATGTGTTTTTTCCTTATTTGTTATTTAGAATTTTTTGACAGTGCTTTATGTGAAGAAACTTCATTCACCGAATCTCATGCAGGTTTTTGACTGGAAGCAACTATTTACATATTCATATTTGTTATGTGCGTGCTGCACAGGTGGCTACCCTTATATCCTAACGTAGTCTTCTTAGCTACATAGGGAGGTAAGTACTTTCACTCTTTCACTTTTCTCAGGAAAAGGCTAGAGATATTTTTTTCCTTTGTGTTTCTTCCTTTCTAAAAAAAAAAAAAAAATCAACCTCATTATCACAGTGCCTGAGTGTTTCGCTCTAATGGCAAAGTCTTAGCAGATGTTATTCATGCCAAAGTAGTCCAAATGAGACATTTGCAAATATTTTCATTTTCTCATTTCCAATGGAAAAGAAAAGACTTCGGGTATATTCGTGTACTCAAGATTTAAAAATATCTTGCTGACTGACAGGAGAGAAACATTTGCGAGAAACATTTGCAAGAAGCGAAGATCGAATTACTGAGTTTGTAAAAAATGTAGCTTTGTATAAGGACAAGTTTGGGGGAAGAGTCCTTTTTTGGTTAGGGTTATTGATGAAAATTGACAAGATTTGGGGTACAAAAAAATCTTTTTTAGGTCATAGAGGCTTATAGCATGATTTTAATAAGTACCTTGACTGCTTCCTTTTGAGAGAATGGCTAGCACTAGTAGTTTCTTAGAAAGGAGAAAAATGCCTTCAGTCTTTTTCCTTCAGGAATACTTCACTGTATTCAATAGAAATACAGTGGATATTTCCTTCCCTATAATACCAGAGTGTGATTCTGAATTTGATTACTATGAAAAATCATTCCAAAGAAGGAGTCCTATTTGAAAAGTGATTACTTTGTCTTCTTTTAAAATACTATTAAACAATTATTAAGAGGACAGTGTATATTTCTTCTATTAGACTATGTTGTCCCTTAGCATTTCTAAATGTTTACCTATTACTTTGTTTTATCACGTTACATAAAATGCTAATATCCATAACTGAAATTTAAAATGGAAAAGAGTTTTACTTTATAGAAATTAATTTATCTCTGCAATCATAGTTTCACAGTATGTCCAACTATTTTTATTGTCATACTTGTTTTTAAAAAAATTAAAGCATTAGTATGTCAGATACAGTGTTACATTTTTATGATTCTCATTAGAGTCTTCAATCAGTGAAAACCACAAGGCTGGCATGAAGTGCATGCTGGCACTCGACGGCAATGTGGACACTCATTGCATGAGGTAGATGTAGTCTATTGGGTTGTGAAGAGGAGCAATGTTTGTGCTTTATTTCCGTCCAGAGAAAGAAGAGTGAAGGATCATTGCCTCCAACCTCCCTCACCTCTTTATCCTTGTACGTCAGCCAAAGCCAACCCAAAATCCCTCAGAAATACTCCAGTGCTTGTGCAGATTAAAATGAAAAGTCTGCAGAATGAGCCCAGGTCCCTTGCGGTTTGTACGGAGTGATGTGCTCTGCAGCCTGGACAGGACACTGAGCACTGCTCTCCTCCGGACCCCCCTGTGGTCCTATGCAAGCTCCAACCTTATCGTGCTGCCATCCAAATCAAGGGTTAGACAGGGCATTTTTCTTGCCTCGAAGTATTTTCAACCTTCATAAATACAGGTAACGATGAGGGTTTTTCATATTCATAGACTCAAAGCCATTTTCCATCTAGCCATGAAAGACTAGTAAAGGAGCTATTATAAAAACAGGTCTGCAGTGAGTGTAGGAGTTTTGAAACGTAAAGTATCAGGTATTACTTGAATAAAGTAATTGTGTTGGAAAGGTATTTTTGGTGTATGTTTGTATGGAAAACAGAGGAAAATGGGAAAACAGCCATATACATCCTTCAAAACATAGCTGCAAGCATGTACTATCACAAGAACACTAAGATTGCAAGCAAGCTACTGAAATGTTAAAGAAAAATTGCTATAAATAAGGTTTCCTTGTTCCTGTGTGTTACAATACAATCTTTAATTATATTTATACCAAATTATACCAAAATATACCAAATAAATTATATTTATACCAATAGCAAATACTACTTATTCTGTGATTTCAGTAGGTGTGACATGTTCCAAGGAAATCTCTTAGCATATAGTAGAGAAAACCTGAAAGAGATCAACCATCCCCAGACTCATTTCCCATAATAACTTGGTTTTGCCCCGAGGCAGAAGCTTAGAGAAGAACTGGATAGATCCATTACTTAAGAAAATTTTGAGACCGTATAAGAGCCTGGAGTGGTATTTCATAGAAAAATAAAAATGGTGGCAGCTTTTATACGATGTATGAGTTCTCAAAAGGTAAATACCATTTCTTAAAAGGGAACACAATCTACAAAGGAAGACTTTATAAATAGATGACTAATGTCAATTCAGCAATGTTCCCTAAAGTGACCTTGCAAATCAGAGAAGACAGGTTCAGTATTCCTTTGGGGAAACATTGGATGTGCCTACTCGAGCTTTTAGTTTTGATCAGGAGTGTGCTTTATCTCCAAGTTGTCTCTACTTACTGTTCTTCAGTTCATAGCACACAGCAGTCTCAGCATGCTTGGAACAGATTTCTTTTAGATGAAACTAAACTGGAATACACTGGGAAAGGGTGCCTCATGCACCACAACCACAGCCCATGAGAAATAGTCCCCAAAAGAAAAATAAAAGAGAAAGAAGCATACAAACAAACCCTGAAATGCGTTTTGTGTGGGTCTCGGTTTCTTGACACCAACTGCGGCCCTACAGAGCTGCTTGACTGCTCTGTTTGCTCATTTAGACATAGCCATAGTTTCTGCAGATTGCTGTTAGAGATGTATAAGGCAGCAAAAGTGTATCACTCAAAAGAACAGATCCTGTGGAATATCACAATTTAGAGTGATGATGATATGAGGGGGAAAAAACACAGCAGAAGCCAACACTTTTTTGAAGAATGTTAAAGCTATAAGTAGCAGCCAACAAACCTTCTAGTGGAATTACTACCCAATCTTAATACCACTGCTTGTTCACAGTAGTAGTAATGTTTCTACTATCCCAAAAACCTGTATAATTTCAAGTTTGCATATTAATGGCCTCTGAATCTGTGTATGTGTGCACATTTTTCTTATGTTTTTTAGTTTCTCTCTGTGAATGGTTGAGTTAATTTTTTCTTTAATGTAAGATGAATGAATACAAATCATTGGCTAAGATATTTTCTGTAATTGTTAAAATTAAAATTAAGCTGTATATGTCTATGTGATACAGAAATGTGTATGAATTTGTGTAGGTAGGATAGGTGTATTTTCCCCATTCCCCCTTAAAGAAGGAGTTTCTAGAGAAAGCCAAGTACCTTAAAGGACTTTATTGAAAAGATAGAATTAAATGGGAACGTATCTATCGGCTTTGCCAGATTCTGGATTATGTCCTACTGGGCATGGAACAAAACAGCAAGAAACAGAATAACTTCAATTATAAGGAAAAATCAGGCTTTTGTAGTAAGAATACCTGTATGCTGCTGGATTCATGGTGAAACCCTGGGTTGTGTTCAGTTTTCATGCTACTTTTAAGGGAGACAGGCTGTTTATTCTGATTCTCTGAGGAAGCTAAGGGCACAGTGGGTAAAATATCAACCGTAAATTAGAAAAATGGTGGTTGTAAACTTCAGAAAAGGACATCTGTCTTCAATACTGACAATAGAAACCTTGGAATATTTGTAATAGCAAATATATTGCAGACAACAGTGTCTTTATGCTCAGTCACTTCATTACCTTGCCTTATTGCATGGCAACAAGGTTTGCGTTGGGAGAAAAATACATATGCATTTCTCTGAGTAAAATCCTGCTGGCCCTGTTGAAGCCAAATCTTGACTTCAGCAGAAATAGGGTTTGAAATGAAATATGTTCTAATAAATACTGGTTAGGTAATAGAGAAAGGAAATTAGCTCATGTAGTAGAAAAAAAGAATGCCCCACTTCAGAAACATTGTACTGTACTGATTTTTATTTTTCATATTTAATTTTTAAAATGTACTTGAGACTGTCACAGACTTTCAAGTTTTCTTTTTTCTGCCTTGTTGGAGCCAAACTTTAACCATAAATTGTGGGTAGTAGTTAAGCAAAGTGCATGGTCAATCATACTATTGTACGAGGTGGCCTGCCCACGTATAATGCTGAAGCACTTCCAGTTTACCACGCACTTGAAATAGTGCAACTAAGAGCACTATTGTATGACTACTAATTCTCTCTTTCTGACCCCTGGCAAAATTACCATGCTGTCTTAATCTTGTTGGGAATAGGTATAGGTACCACAAGATTATGCTGTAATTTCTGCTGGAGCGGGATGTTTAAAAGATTCCCTGGTCAGCAAGGTCAACAAGGTTAGTTATAGTCAGCATATAAAGCAGAAACACTGAGGATTAAACTAGTGTTTTTCTATGCTCTAGAAATGGCTAGTAACTACTACAAAGGGCAAGTTAACTGCAAGGAGGAGTTGGTGAATTATATCGTTTGTTGCTACATATTGTCACCCGTAAGATGGGGGGAAATCATTACTAAAGAAGATCCAGCACGAATGTAAGTGAATGTATAATGTCTTAAATACTGTGAAATCATGTGAGAGCATCCAGGCTCATCAGGAACACTATTAACTATCAGGCAGTGGTCATCACTGGTAAGAACCTTTTGGCCTAATGGGATCCTTTGGGGGATGGCTAATTTATGACTATTTCCTGACTAGTCAGGTTCTGCTGAAGTGGGGTGTTACATTCTGTGTATTCTGAACCTTGCAAAACTCACCATGGCTTCTGCTGGAGCACTTTAAATACTGTGGTACATGCAGAGTAAAACAAATCCCAAGACAATTCCACAAACACCACCATCACACATCAGGGTAATGTTTTTAATAAGGTATTTGACTGAAGTTATGTCGTTGTTGCTGACACTGGAGTGATATCTTTCCCTCATAGAATACAAAGGATTTGCATTTAGATTTCACTACAGCTGTCTACTTCCAGAGAAACATCCTTACTACTAAAAAAACCTCAGAGAAAGGGAGGATTATTTTTTTTTTACTCTTTGAACTTCAATGGTGTTTTTAAAGAACGGAAAGAATTGTGCCAGTTTTTTTGGTTTGGTATGGTGTTTTTGTTGTTGGCTTTTTTCTCCCCCTGCTGTAGTCATTAGGGTGAACTTCTTGGCTCAAGTTAAATAAAACATTTGGTTGTTATCTTTGGCAGATGGATTTTCTTGTCGGTGAACCGAATTTGAGGCCCTGTGCTCAGAGTTCAGAGGTTACGTGTGAATTTGTTATGCTTCCTGGTTAACTCAACAAAACAAATGAGTCTGATGAAATTCTCATGAAGTGTTATTTTTTAGTGTTTCTTTAATATACAATAAACTATAATTTATGAGGCGTAATCGAAGAAAAGTCTAGAGGAAGTTGCGTATAAGATTAGAGGATTATTAAATCAACTTTATTGTGTTTTCAAAAGTTAAAAATGTTTTACAGCTACAATAAATTGTTTGAGAATGCTATCAACCTATAAATTTTAATAATTTAATAAATATTCTGCCGTAAAGTGGGGCATGTGGCCAAATCCCAGAGCTGTTTGTGCACCGAGTGTCATAATAGTAATGTAATGTTTTGTGTTTACCTGGATAATGGAAGAGTAATCTGTTCTTATGCATAACACGTGGTGATTGGTCATTAATTTTAATGAACTGCATCTAAGAACTCGCAGGAGTCAGGAGGATAGCTGACATCCCCCTCCTCTTTCCCCATCTGTTGCAGGCTGTTAGATACTGCTGTTGAATATAAGGAGGGAGCATCACTTATTACCTCTCTCGAAGCATGTTGACCTTTTCGGCTCTTGGCAAAGTGACTGCAATGTCAACATACATCTTAATGGGAGACTGAAGGTAGTTATTCATTTCTCAGTACTTGCACAGAAGGACAAAAATAGGGAAAATGGGAATGTATTTCACACGCAGGGGGAGGAGACTGAATAGAATGGGAAAGCAGCTGCTGCAGTTATTTTGGGTGTGTTCCTTAATTTTTTCTTTTTTTTTTTCTTTTTGGTCATAACTATGATTTAGAGACATAACGGGTTTTGATCACACCTGGATACAGTATCATCAGTTATCTGTTTGGTTTTTTTTTTCACACATGGCCTTGGTAAACTGTATGCTGCCAGTAAAGTGTAATGTAGTAGGAGATGTAAAACATATTCTCCAATCATAGCTGTTCTGCACTGGATGATGGGAGCAGTGGGGTGAGAGAGAGCCAGTGCAGGACTCTTTCTGGATCTTAGTAAGAAAGGCCTGGCAGCAAATGGCTTAATAAGATAACTGGTTTAATAAGAAGAGGGATGTAGATACCCAGCAAATCTTACACCCCTTCAGTAGCTGGGCGCCCTACGTTCATGAAGCATCAGTCGGAGCCTTGATAGATTTTGCACAGCACACTGTGCAGAGAAGACCCTGTTCAGGGAAAGCAGCTCTCCCTTTTGGTCATGTTACTTCCTCACAAGAAAACAACTCTGTCGATAAAGGGTGTTCTCATAAGAACTTCTTGCTGCACTTTTAGGTAAAGGCAAGGCCACGCAGGTGGCGCAATCAACAGCACCCAGTGGGAGCTGCCTACGGGGTTCTCTCTTGCAATGCACTGGCTGAGTTTATGATGCAGCCGAGGAATTTGTGCAGCACAGCACAGAGCTGAAGGCCACACAGTTATGTGTAGCACAGTACAGAGCAATGCAAAACAGTCCTGCACCTGCTTATGTTGGCTGTTATGTGCATCACTTGTTCCTAAACGTGCAACACTCTCCCCTTCAAGATCAATAGAGTAGCTATGTGACAATGAAATAACTATGACTGCAGAGTTGTGTGTAGTGTGATATCTGCACTTGTTGACAATACAGTACCTAAAAATCATAATTTATTTTTGCTATTCATGTATGTTCTATATTTAAATAATAAACAGTTTTTTCTAGAGATCTAAATAAATCGATTTTAAATAAAAAGTCCCTCATCATTTGCTCTACTTCTTCCATGTTAAAATAACCCAAAAGGTAAGGTAGATGAGATTTAATTTGATTTGCAGTGACTTAATTGAGGGAAGGGTTGTATGATAGCTGACAATCTATACACATTGTTTGCACCTTATACAAACATGATTTCAGAACCTCTTGAAAGGATATGCATGTCTTCATTCATTTATCTATTTATTGCAAGGTGAGAATCCATTTTCTTCCAGATTATGCTTATCTCTCATGAAAGGGGTCCTCATGTACTAGTGGTATTGACAAAGACCATGTATCAAGTGATTGTTTCTACCTTTCAAGTAATTTCATTTTGTGACTATATAAATATATATATATGCACACACTTCAGTTACATTTTGACTTAATGAAGAGCTTAATAAAAATCAGCGTTCATAGCTCCTGTGTAGTCAGATAAATTAGTTAATGCACAAACTGAGCTCTTATGTATTATGCAAAAGATTAGCTTTAACATTTGCATAATGTGCTACAAATGACCTACTGTTTCAAGCAGTAGAAGCTTGGTTAAAAGCGGGTTGAAAGCTGAAGTGACGTCAATAAAGTAATTACGCCTAGCTTGGCACATCTCATTCATTGTCAAAAGTTCAGGACCCCCTCTAGCGCTGAGAGAACAGCTGAAAGACATTGAAGGTGGGTTAAAGCAAAAATAATGCGGCAGGAATCAGCAGGAAGAACAGAGGATGATCAGTGTGATTTGGATAGCGGGGATCCTTAGCTCTTCAGCATCTGATCCAAAATCCCATTAAACCGAAAAGCAGCGTTTGTGCTTTCTTAAAGAGTATTAGTCTGGACCACAAACTGCAGATCTGAGGTATGAGATTGTACTAATACAGAACTGACTACTCTGAGCTAAAACTTAGATCAATGTAATTTCTAGGAGTGGGGAAGTAGTCTTTCCTTAGAAATCTGGAAATAATTACGTGATAGTTCCTCTATGTGAGAAACAGCCACTGTCTGAATTTACATCGTGAATTCAAACATATCTGAGGGTGGCACAGAGACCGGATTGGAAACCCGTGGTCTCTAGTCAGTCCCTGGTCTGGTTCATTACATGGTCAGATACCTTATTGTTTCCTCAGGTTTCATGTAGGAAAAACTCCTGTGAAAATTCTCACAAAATTTTGGCTTTCTACGGCAAACAGCTCACAAGAACAATAGGTCCATGGTACTATCATTATTCAATATGGATTGTCTGAGTCAGCATTACTCATAAAACATTATTCTCTAGCTGTCTGCTATTAGACAGCCTCTACTGAAGGCATTTCAGTCCCTCCGCAGTCCTGTGCGTCAAACAACCTCTTTAATTGGTACTATCAAAGAACCTTCTTAACTTCATCTCAAACAAGGAATTAAATGAACACGTTAGAATTGTTAACTCCAGACTGACTGAGGCACATGAACAGAGTAATTAAAAGAGATATATACTACCACTAATTGTATAATAGGCTTGTCTCTGTCATAAGTTGGAAGAAACACAAAGGCATCTTGTGCTGTATGTTGGTCAGGCATAGAGGTACCTAAATTCATTTGATGTACTTTTAATCTAATTTTGAAGGGCATACTCAATAAAATTTAATACTAAATCAATCAATACACAGAGTATGATCACTTTACTTATTTTATTCTTATTGAAGAAGAAAAAGCCTGAAAGAGCCACTTCTTTATACATTAAGGACAAAAAGAGTTTGCAATCCAAATAATCTTTGACAGAGACCATCTTAAATTACATTTTTCTCAGGGTAGAACAAGGTCTAATTCACTCTTGTAGTATAAAAATGTAAGCTGCAGAAGTTGAATTTCAGCCTTGCCAATTCTTGTAGCTTGTTAGTATGGGTCTTGTAATGCTTGATGGTTCCAGTGAAGCCCCGGGCCACAGTGCTGTATGAAAACATTAGCAAAAGAAATTATTAGTTCTTCAGGTTAAAGAAGAGAAGCTTTGAAAAATGTATATATCTGAAGAACTGAAAAAAGGAGTAACCCATTTTTGGGGCTGGGGGCAGGGAAGATGATAGAATGTTTGGCCAGCAGCAGGCATGGGGGCGTACAGCACCCACAGGGAATGGCTGTCTTGGGGTGTCCATGGTATGATGGCCTCTGCTGCGTGGGATGTTGAGTCCTGTTCTTTGCTCTCACCAGCCCTCACACTGTGCCATGGGCTTCCCCTGCCAACATGGCTTTGGTCAGAAAGCATTGAACTCTTTCGAGCCTTTGCCTCCTCCAGGATGGGAGCTGCACTCCTGTATCATCAGCGAGTGATGGTGAATGTTTTAACCTGCACACTCCATCCGATATTAGCACTTCTTCCTACTTCTGCTTTTATTCTGGTTCCTTACACAGTGCTGTTCAAATATTTGACTTCTGAATAAAAAACCTGTGCTGCTCAGGAACAAACGGGAGACTAAGACCTGCTTCCTTTCTGTAACACGCACAGGCACAGCAGACGGAGTAAATGGACCTGCTGGTTTCAGTGCTGAGCTACCTGTGTCTCATTCCAGCCGCTCTACCAGGAGGAAGACCACCTGCTTGAATGTTTGGTTAAAACCTCTTTTGGGAGAAAGAAGCAAGAAATCCGAAATTATATATTTCGTTCAAAAACTATATAATTTTAATGCTTTGCTGATCATGGGCAGATGTAAGAAAGTGAGTAGGACATCTGATTATGGTAACTGTTTTCAGAGACTTGGTAATGGCCACAGGCACAGTGGATTGAAGTCAGGTCATTTTTATCAATCAGATAAAGTCTTATTGTTTCTCAAGAAAGCAGTGTTTGCAACTGTCTTTATGACAGCCACTGTTCTGTCTTAATTAGTAATATTATTTCTACTTCACCTAAAATAGCTGAAGGGTTCTCCTGGGATCTATTCTTGGATACAATTTTGTTTAATCTTATTATTAATGGTAATAATTTTTTTCTTGCTTGGATTATCATCTACATGCCAATGATTCTATTATTTAAACAAATAATTATTACACTTTACAATTCCATTTACTGCATGACAATAACAAATCATAGTTACAGCTTATTCAAAGTAAATTAGTTCTAAAACACTAATAAAATTAATTGCAAGATGTTTGATTGGAAACTAGAGCCAGTTAAAACAGGAGCTCTTTATCATGGTCTTTGATAGTGCATTACTTACTGGAATAAAGCTACCAGCCTTAAATATCTTGGTGCTTGTTAGCAAACAAAGAGTAATTGAAACTTGGTTGCTAAGAGACATTATTTCTCATTGTTGACAATCATGATTTTCTTTGATTGCTGCTTCTATTGTTGTTCATTACACAAGCTAAATGTTTTCGTATAACACTGTGAAAACATGCTTTGGATTCCAATTGTTCTATGTGATACCACTGGGTCTGTTTAAAAAGCTTTCAGTCAGGATGGCGTGCTCTTAGAAGAGTGGTGGTGTGGGATTTTCTGTTGCAGATGTACACTTTTGGAATGCCAAAGAGACAACGAATGGAAGCTGTAATTGCAGTCCAAGGTTAGCAATGCAAGTGTTCTCCCGTATACTGCAGGTGGAAAAAATTTGTAGCAATTCTTTGTTTGATGTCAAAACATCTTAGCAGCACCAGATACATTTTTCAGAGGTTAACACTGGCTTTTGAAGAAGCAATTTTAGTCATCTGAAAAGGGGCTTTATTTTTAAAGCTGCAGTACTCTATATTCTTTGTAAGCTAAGCCCCACAAAAGTGCCTTTATTTCACCCCAAACCATTAATCAAAGTCCATAAAAAATGTAGCCACCTTCTGGAAGGGTATTCTTTGGCAACTAGAGAAAATCAAAGCTCTTTGATTGCTGATGCAAGCAGCCATCTATCATTTTTTCCCAAGAAAGCCCGTTTGATCCGATCATGTAGCTGGCAGACTCTGTTCCAAATTATTTGGTGATTAATGTAAGGGATGAAAAATTAACAGCAAATAAACCCACACACACTAGTTGATTATTTTGACCTGTTAAATAGGCAACTTTTGATTTAGGTCAAAAATCCGGTCTGTGGAAATTATCTAAAAAATTGAAACAGGAAAATTTTAGGAGACAAATTTTAAAATTTTTATGTTTTTTTTTTTTAAGTTTAAATGTATAAATTGTCTTTTAAATTAAATAAAATGTAGTATAAGCATAGTCTGATTCTGGCAGAAAATATTAGGACATGGAATAAAGACTTCTACTATGAACTAGAAGGATCAGTGAGGATTTTTGATTCTCCAGTAGATGCACGACTTTCTTTGCAGAGAGCTTTGCGGTGTTCCTTTTCTCTGGCCTGCTGAGGAGCCCTTCAGCTGTTAACTACTTCAGTGTGGCTGAGTGTTGCTTACATCTCTAAGAGCAAAGAGTCCACAAATGCAGGAAGTACACACTGCAACAATTTACATGACGGGATTGGTTTACATAGCAACTTAACAGCATAAATTTTAAGACTGGGAATGTATGCTTTGGAGAGATGCCAGTAGCAGTTCAAGTGGGAAGGAGAAATGACCAACTTTGTTTTGACTATAGTTTTGGTTGGTTTTTTTCAGATGGAGAGTTATACCCCTGTGTGTCTGTGAAGTACCTTGAAAAATGAAGTTGGAGCCTGTCCGGTGCTACAGAGCACAACTGCTATATTCATCAGTCCTTGTGATTTAAACAGAAAATACATCATAAGAGAGCAGCTTTCATTAGAAAGGGAAACAGAATTCGTGTATCTATGTGTGTGTGTGCGTGTGTGTATCTGCGCATGATTGTTGGTTTCATGTGGAAACCCAGTGTGGCAAAAAACATTGTCAGTTTTAGTCCTCTAAAGACTGAGATCCCGTGCTGAAAAGACTGAGGTAGAACTCTTTCACCTCATTTCCTTGTTTTGAGATATTTTTTCACTTTAATTGAATGATCTGAAAAGCTGGTTCTTTTCATTTATTTACAGAGGGATAGCTTCTACTTCTTGAAACCACTAAGAAGTGAGGTTTGTATTTAATGTGTTAGCAGAAGAGGAATATTGTGGAAGGGCAGCTGATCTCTTATTTTTCCTCTTAAAGGGAAATAACCTTTGCAACGTATTGCAACAAGGATACCCTTTGTGTGTTTCCAGGAGTAGTAAATACATGCTGATGTTGATACAATCTGTTTTCTTAATGAGTGTTTTGCTTTTGTATATCATTTGTCTTAGTATTCTTTTGTTTCTTTGTATTAAGTTTCTATTAATTGGCTTACTGTTTAGGTACTGTGACTAATGCTTGGTTTCTAGTTTCTAATTTGATTACTTAATTAATGTTTTCCAGAGTTTCAGTTTGAGAGAACGATGGCAGTTGTGTAAATGCAATGCAGCTACCACTGTTTTGGAGTACTGTAGGAAAGGACTGAATGTCAGTCAAGCTCCTAGTGAAATGTTTTAAGAGACTCGGGATAAAATCATAGAAACCTAAAGCTGGGAAGAACAGAAATCACACTTTATCCGGTAGTTAAGGCAAGATTTTAATGGATTCAGATACCATTTATGTGATCTGAATGAGTTTATTACATATTTAAAGGGAGTTTCTCTAATGGAGTCAGCCAGACTACATCTCTCTTGAGAATCTCTCAAGTGTTGAGCCCAATTCTGTGTGCACCATGTGACTTTGCACCATGCAGAAACACAGATATAAAGTCTGCAATCTGTTATCTGGGTGGAATTACAGAGTGTGTGGCTACTTAGTCTTTTGGGACTTTATTCATTCAAGAAGAAAAAGTGTATACATAAAATCTAGTCACCTAGTAACAATGAGAAAGGACTGTCTCTGTACAGAAAGCAGATTAGGCTGGGCTGGATGACTTCATGACAGGTATTCCAATATGTTTTATTTAAAAGGAAAAATGCCAGAGGTTTGTGCTTTGGAAAATACTACTATGTAAAGCCTATGTTGTATGATGAACACAATAGAGGAACAGCAGTGACAGCAAAGAGAGATTTAAATTTCTTTAAATGTTCCATAACAGTCCCTGTGTTACATCATCCTCATAGACATTGCTGGAGTCTCGCAGCAGGACATTCGCTCTGGAGAGATGTTTGTCATGGTGGTGCGTATGGACTGCCTTTCAGCCAGGGATTCAGTTGCATGTAGGGCAATGTGCTGAAGGAAGACAGTTTGGACAAAAAGGGAGAAAGTCATGAGATGGCCTCAATAAAACCATCATCTACTGCACAGATAAGATTCACTTAGGTAGTAAGTATCACTGAACCAAATAAAAGAACACAGACATTGGTATGCTGCATCCGTACTGTAAGAATGGCTATAAAACAAGATGATGAACCGATGTGATATAACAGGAGAGATAAGGGTAAAGAGAAGAGGGCAGAGCACTTTTTATCAAGCTGTGCCACATGTTTTGTGGAAGCTGGTGTCTATACCAAGATCTGATCTACCTAACATTTCATCTCTGTGTGTCCGGGTGTTTGTTCTCCACATGTGGTAGTTACAGGTGGATACACGGGTGCAATTGCCAATGCGGATAACTTCTTTATTTGTGTTCAGTCACATTTTACTGTCTATGAGACCAGTATCGATACATGTGTTGTCAGTTTGCTTCAGAAATTATCCCATTAAAAGCAGTGAGCATATTGGTGCAATACAAGGGAAAGGGATCTGGTGTCATGTCAGTTGAGAAGTGCATGTGACAATTCACTTGCTCATGAAAAAGGGGGCAAGGACACTAAAAGCTGCTACTGGTACCTGAAACAAGTAAGAGTGGGTTTTCAGTCTTTACTTGAAGTAAAAGGAATGTTTTTAACGTCTAGACCCTCATCTACTTATGATGCTGTGCATGATAGTATCTGCGGGTGCTGGATTACATTTACTGCACTTTCTAATTACCCATTACACATCCACTCCTGTAGTTTCATTACAGTCTTCTGGGCGGTGATGATAGGACATGTCTGAACTCTCTCACCCTCCCGTGGCTATGCGCAATGGCCTCTCAGTTCTGGTTTGAAAAAAGAGCTAATCCTCCAGCAAGCCTCATAAAAAAAAAAACCAAAAACCCAGACCTCTTAAAAAAAAAAAAAACCTCAGGGTCTTAAGTTTGGAACTGATACAGGGCATGGTTTAGAGTAGCTTGAAAATCTCACAATATTTACATGCATTTTTTTCTGTGTATGCACACAACACACACCATTCTGTGCCAAGAGAATGAGATGTTTGAGTGCTATGAAAAATGAGACGATGTTCTGCTACGGACGTTTGCACCTCTGTGTTCTGAGTGCAAAGCAGATTCGGTGTGTTACAGCCCAGACTGGTAATGTTCTATTCCCGCATTATAATATGTAAGAATCTATGAACAAAGGAAGGTAAAAAAGTTGCAGTGTTGCCAATTCTTGTGATGTAATTGTGAATTTCATGCTATTTTTCTGTTCTTATAATGCCAAAAGTGAGAAACTTTACTTTTATTCAGGAAAACTTTTTAAATCTTATTATTATAGAAAGATGCTTGAAAACAGACGCAGAAACAAGCATGAAGTTTATATTCATATCTCTTTCAAGCTGCATACAATGTAACATCATCTAACTATATGATTAATTTAAGATTAACAATTTGTTCAAAGGATAAAATACTTCTTCGGCTCTATTTTTTATGATGGATGTTTGCAGTGCATAAAATACCTGCCTGAGGCAATTAAAAGCAAGTCATTGAATGATATTCTTACTGCATCCTTTTATGCATTTTTATTTTCATTTGTCTCCATTTCCACCACCTTTCTGTACCTGGTGTAGTTCCACACCCAGTGTTTGTTTCAGATCGCTTAGTTGGGCTCCAGTCAGTTCTGAAAATCCTTCTGCATATGTTTAAAGTTAAGACATACACACATGTATTTAGTTACCAGGTGTGGAGATACTACTTGTTGTGAGTAGAGAGTACAGGAACTGTATTTTATCTACCAGTTATGTAACAAAATGCCTTATGCATCTGACATAAATTAGTCATTCAAATTGTGGAAGTTGGGACCTTCCAATCCCTCGAAGACAAATTTTGAGGGAGTCAGAAACTGTGGGATATACAATATTCTATTTGTAATGCTTTGTGCTTCCACAGTTTCTACTTTCACATAAATCTTTTTTGGATACTGCTTATGCTTTGTGTTTCAGGTTGTTTTAATGTGGCTGTAACTTTTCATTTGCACCACATGATTTTCCAGGGGAATATAATTGATCTATTCCCCTTTGCAATATTCTTTGTTTTATGTTCACTTCAGCTGCCTGCCTGTCTTCCTCCACCCCAATAAATTCTTTATTCCAGAATTATTTTCTCAGAAGCTTCCTGATTTATTGTTTCTGTTTTAAGGAAATGCATAAAACGATAATTGGAGTAGGCATTACTGCTTTCAGTTTACAATGTTACCATCTAACTAGAACGACATTCATTTTACTAGTAAATGTGAACTAAATCTGAAATTCAGAATAAAGAAGTCATTACATTTTTGTTTGAGAAAAAGATTTTAAAATGCCCCATATTGTAGCTTGTCGAAGGTGATTGTGAATTTTTACTTGCCAGGGCTTTTACCCGCAGTGAATAAATGCCTCAGGGTAAGAGGTCAAGGACAAAGACCTCCCTCAGCTGTCAATATTCAGGCAATTGATCTTCTCATTTTATTTAATCTCACCAGCCACTTCCCTTCCTTTCCTCTCCCTTCCCTCCTGCCTCCTTCCCCCCAGTCTACTTAGGGAAACTAAATGTCCCTGCTGCCAGCAGAGCTTAGTGTAAGTGTAATATTACATGAATCAAAGGCCCTTTAGGCCATGATATAGACTGGTAATTTATTACTGAAGAACAGAGGCTTTTTTGAAATTTCCTTTAGTTCAGGCAGATCACTATGAATTAACTAGGCAAGAGGGCAGCAGGTGCTCTCATTAAATTTACAGTCACTGGCAGCAGACAGGGAAGTATTTAAAAAAAGAATATGCAGCTGTGCTGAGACATGTAATCTCAACCATCCACAGACACACAAGATGTGTGGGGGTAGCCACAGACTTTTGGTCACTGTGTTCAAGCCGTACTTGCACACAAGGACTAATGTGCATTGTGTTTACGATTAGGTCCCTAAAACTCCAAATTGCTTGGACTAGACCTCCAAATGATGTGTGAGAAACAAATGAGCTACTTGCAGGGCTGGGCTTAGCTGAACGTCCCAGCTGAAGTGACCTTGAGCTTCAGAGAAGTTCATAGCCCGATTGCAGTTTTGTGGTTTTGGCATTTCTCCACTTACCATTTTGTGAGTCTGTGAAATAACAGCTTCAACAGATCTCTCCTTGATCTATGTTCTTGGCTCAGTTTCTTCAGCCATCAGGTAGTGTTTTGTGTATAACTGGTATTTGAAACTAATGAAATGACATTTTCTGCAGAATGAAACCTGTATTTTCCTTGAAGGAAAGGAAATTCCATACAAAGCTTCTTCCATCTCAATAATGATATCTTCTCAGTTTACCTTTATAATTGTTTACTACAAAAAATATTATGGAAATGCTTATTTTCTACCCTGAACATTGTGTGAAGAAACATTTACAAAGTGAACTCCTGGCATTCATCCAGAGCTCACTTAAGTCAAGACTTCCACTGGCTTCAGTGAGGTTTACATTTAGCCTTTAAAACTGAGTTGTAGCTTTAGATGTCTGTGTTTTGTTTTCATTAATTTTCAAGGAAGTTGCACACACATGTCTACAGGCACTACGTTGACCAGAGTCTTATGCCTTGTTATCTAAGTTCAAAACAATCCTTATGTGCAAATATACTAAAAAGTCAGTGCTCTGTACTCAAAATATATTGTACTTTGTTTACTGCTATCCAGCATATGGTGTTTGTATACCACACATTGTTACAGAATTATGCCTATATTTTTCCTAAGTTTCCTTTTGAAATATTTTAATTTAAAAAAACTGAAAAAAGTTCATTCGGTTGATTAGGGAAAATCTAAAATATGCAATTCACCATGTGTAACTACAAAGGAATATGATTTTCTTTCATTTATAGAGATTTTGGGTTTTGAGTTAACATTCTAGCTTTTTCTTCTCTCTTTTTCTTTTTTTTTTTTTTTTTTTNATAAATCAAACAATAAAGTATAGGCTCAAGTTTTTAATCTTTTAATATTTAATCTTAAAAAATAAAGATGATTCATATTGCATTTTTCAGTATGTCTGACCCTTGAAGCATATAAAGGGAAACATATTGCCACAATTCCTCAATATTCTTTCTATGTATAAACTTCCTTTCAGGATTACAAATCACCAAAGACAAATACAGTCCTCTATACAAGGTTTGAGGAAGATGTTTCCTCTCTCTTGTTTTCTATTTACAGCTTCCCTGTGTTCATAAAATGGTCTGATGCTATAGAGCTACGAAAAAAGTACATTGCTTTTAATAGAGCCATTTATCTGCTTTTGAGAAGATTACCATGCAATCCCTAGAGACATTTCTCAGCTAATAAGAATAAAATGAATGCTACTTGAGCACCTGTAATCAAATTATTTTTTATTCCCTGAACCCTTGACAGACTCTGAAGTCTTGTAGTTTCCTAGGTGAGCATTTTAGAGACCCTGCTAGTGTAGTGCTGGGATTTCCCTCTCGTTTCTCATACGATTTCCCCATTCACCATCCATCATTACTCGAGAGAAAAGCAGAACCAACCAACCAAGCAGCAAACTCCCATTAGGATTAAAATCCCAGCATTTCAGAGAGATGAAGCACCCCACCAGCCATTCCTCTGTCGCTGTCACAGCCCAGTCTACAGTCCTAGTGGAATAAGGCCAAAGCATTTTATACCTTGTTGGTGAAGCCCACCACTGCAGACTTGACTGTTCCCAGACAACTGTCGCAGCAAGACTGAAGCATCTATGAAAAAATAAAAGGTTACTTAAGGAAATAAAAAATATGTGTATATAGTAAAGCCTCTCACAATTCAAATGAAAAGCAATATGTAAAACTAATTCTGTGCAATGTAACTTGGTTTTCAAGGAATTTTAGTGTCCTGTGTCTTCAGGCAGAATTCAGTGGTTTTAACTCAAAATACTTCCAATAGATATTCTGAGCTTGTTATATGTGTATTTACCAATGAAATGGGCCTTTGTTGTCTGGCTCTGATTAATTTTTCTGTTATCTCCACAGGATGATGTTTGGTTTTGTCTCATCATACTAAAATGACCTGGTGTGATAACGTGGATCCATTTCCCAGACTGGGAAACAGTAGTTACGTTTTGCACAAAGTTCATGGGTTCTTCAAGTTGGAAGCCTATTTAGGTGACTAATAGGTTTATTCTTGGCCCTCTGAAAAAGAATTCATATAATTAATTGACTATATCTTTAATTAATATTATTGCCAATAAGCTTGCTAAAGTACTGGGAAAAAAGCCAACAGAACACAGCCAGAATACTATCAGATAAAAAAATGGCATGTACTAACTGTTGGTTGCAAAGTTAGTATATAACCAGATAAGATGTTCATGTCAGGATGTCTTTTCATGGATTTCTGATCATACATGATGTCAATTTGATACCTAATCTTTTATCCTCATCTCACTTTCTGTAATGTGCCAACATGGGATTCCCTAGCACTTCTGCTAACACTGTTTTCACAATGTCAATCACACTCCCATGTCAAGTGAAGCTAATCAGAAATATTCAGCTGAAAAGAACTTCTCCAGCCACTTCTGCATTTCATGAGGATAGCATATCATGGGCTGTTTAGAACAAAGAGAAAAGGTTGCTTGCTAGGAGTGGGTCTTACTAACACCTTTGAATTTAGCTTAGATGAAATCAAGAAATCAACTCTCTCTCGCTATAAAGGAAGAAAAGTTACATGGAAATGCCTCGTGTGACCTGAAAATTATAGTGTAAAGCAGGAATTAACAAATCCTATACAGTGGCACAAGATGCCTGAATCAATCATATTAATACCAAAAATTTTTAGCAATCTCTTCGATTTCCACATCTTAGGCATGCTTTATAACTCCATTTTTATATGAGGTCACTGGATCAAAAATCTGATTAAAAAGTTGTTAACTTGTCATCTATTTTTTTTTTCTTTTTGTAATTAAAATCTGTTTTTAAATTTGAGATGTGTTCTGTAAAGTGAAGAGGAGTCAGAGCATATATACCAGCAATGAGCCTATTTGCATAAGAATGAACACAATGTCTCACTGGTTGTTGAAAATAGATGAGACCACACTCATGCCAAAAGTCAGAGGTCCTACAGTGAGGGTCCTTTTGCTGGGAAACTGCAGGAAACCTTTGTTTGGTGATTTTGGTTTTTTGTAAGGGAAAGAATTTTTTTGCTTACTATTTTTGGTTAATGAGTTAATTTTCTTGTACTCTGGGTGCTGCAAGATGATACAAAACAAAGGGAAAATGCATTCAAAAAACATTGCATGGTCTTCATTAGAATTGAAAAAATAATAGTTCTTGAAAACACATGCTCAGTCCTAGAATGCCTTTTAAGGTTTTCATGAGTAAATACTAGTCTATGAACTTTAAAATATTTCACCCTGTTAATAACTCTTAAATGTTTATTTCATGCAAATTAATTGGAGCTTAAATGTATCGTGCCCTTGATGAGTCACCTGCGGTATTGAAAACCTAGACCAAGCAACTTTCCAAATTTGTACAGGAATAAACATTATCAAAATCTGACAAATTTTTTTTTGCTATTGTTAGCCAAAGTTCCACAGTGGAAAAAAACCAGTATGTTGTCAACTACCTCTTCTCTTTACAGTGTCCAGAAATTTCAGTTTCCTAATACTGAGACTCCTCTTTATAATAGCAACAAAAGCCATTGGCCATAAATCTTAACTGATTACCGTCAAATGCAAGTATCTGCTCTCAACAACATGTTGTTACATGCCTGCTTAAACAGAACATTTACCTTTGCAATCTTTATGTAAAGTACATGGCATTTAAGGCACCTTTACTGCAGAAGAGCTCATAATCTTGGCACAGAGATATCCAAAGGAGTATCTGGTTTACCATCAGAAGACAGGCTGAGAGAGTTGGGGTTGTTCAGCCTGGAGAAAAGAAGTCTCCAGGGAGACCTTATAGCAGCTTTCCAGTACCTGAAGAGGGCCTATAAGAAGGCTGGAGAGGGACTTTTTACAAGTCCGAATTCTTCCGGACCTTTTACAAGGGCATGTATTGATAGGATGAGGGGTAATGGCTTCAAACTGGAAGAAGGGAGACTTAAAATAGATTTTAGAAAAAAAATTTCACTATGAGGGTGGTGAGGCACTGGAAAAAATTGCCCAGGAAAGTTGTGGATGCCCCATCCCTGGAAGTGTTCAAGGCCAGGCTGGATGGGGCTTTGAGCAACCTGGTCTAGTGGGACGTGTCCTTTCCCATGGCACAGGGGTTGGAGCTAGGTGATCTTTAAGGTCCCTTCCAACTTAAACCTTTCTATGATTCTCAGGTTTTGAAATTGAAGTACCTGTCTAAAATGAATAATCAGTAAATAATGGCTACTGTGACAGAAGTAGTGCTGCACTCCTTTGGTGTGATTCTTTTTGTGAAGGAAAAAGAAATTTAATAAAAGCTTGTTGGAATGCTTTGTCTCAAGGGACTCTGACAAAAGGAAAAACATTTCCTTATTTTTCACTGGGACTTCAGTTAAAGCTGCTTAACAAAGGGAAATAGCAATTACCTTAAAATCGGGTGTTTATACTTGCCTAATGTTGGTCCATGAAGACAAAAATTTGAATGGCTGTTTATTACTGTACAGTGATTCTTGTATCTCTGAAAAACAAAATTCATGAGAACACACTGAGTTTTACCTAGCGGGTGTTATGGCCCTAACAAACTTTGAAAACTTCACTTCTACACAGTGCTTGCACAGGGCACAGATTTGGTGTGAAGGCTGAGACACCTCCCCACTCAGCGACGAGCAGGGGACACCTCTGAGTCCTTACAGTTTGAGTGAAGGCCATCTGTGTGTGTCTGCTAAACATGTGTTGAATCTTATCCAACATATGCACGTATGTGTGATGAAAGATACCCATGCATATTTTAGCCTGCATTTTATAAAAATATGTTGCTAAGTAATTCTTTCTAAAAAAATAAGATATTTTCCTTGGGGTTTTGGGAGACTATTTAGTGCACATTGATAGTTTGAGTAAAACACTCAATGGACACTACAGGTGGGGCAAGTACAATTCCTGTCAAAGCAGGAGATTGCCTTGCCTCTAGTTCTGCCGAAGTGGTGATGTTTCGGGGGTTATACCTGTTTTTTATTGTCCTTTTTCTTCCCTAAGACTGTGAATAATTCTCTGCAAACTGAGAAGTCAGTGTCCACTGTAACACCAGCTTCTGCCATGTGTTTGTACTGGATAAACACAGGTGTGTGTTTGCTGAAATACATACGTCTAAGCAGGAGTGATCTGCTCAGCACAAGCCGTTGCCTTCTGAGCATACAATGGGTTCAGAAGGAAATAGGTTTTAAGTTTGTAATAGTATCTGGATTGTAGTTATAGTGATGTATATCTCTCTCCATCTCTGTTTCACTCCCTCTCCCCCTGCCTTTTTTTTCTTTTGGTCTTGTTAGTTCTTCTGTCTCTGCCATTTGTAATATTTCTGGTTAGTAGTCCTGAAGGTAGATGTAAGTCTTATGCATCTGCCATATGTACAAGTGATGAACTAGCCTATTAAAGCCTCCTATGGCTTTAATAGAATCCCAGCAAGTTTAACTCTTACTGTTGCAGGGGATTTGTTCTCTTCAGTTGGGTGGTGTGATATCCTGGCAGGGTGGTGTGACTGAATTTCTGCTTTTTTCGTAGTCTCCCACATGAATCTTAAATGCTTCCTGGTTGGCTGATGTCTTTGATGATGTTTGGACCCTGTACAGAGTCTGTAACATTCCAGTTACAGACTTCCACTCCAGGACAGATTTGGCATCTTTTCTGAAAGAGTTGCTGTTCTCAGTGAAATCTCTCTCTCTCTCTCTCATATGTACACACACATATATATGATATGTTTGTGTACACTCATTTCGTCTCAATAGCATCAGTGCATTGAGGAAGCAGATGCAGCTCCTTCTATAATAGCTGCCAGTCCTGACAGAATGATGGAAGTCAGACCTTTATCATAAATGTGCGGTATTTTTTATAAAGATAGAAAGTAAACCTTGATGTTTTATTTCCCTGCAAATTATTTCTAGTCCCTGCCTTGGAGCCGGCACACACTTGCTTTGATTAATGCTTTTTATCAGATTGATAATCCTTTATTCTTGTTCAGTTGCCATATTTCTGGGCTACAAAACCATTCTTCAGTCAGCTATGTACACAAAAGCGCAGAAAACAGGACTTGAATACTACTCTGTTCTGTGCCCCATGTCAGGACAAACTATACCAATCTGTTTCAAAAACTCTCCACTGATGAATATTTGACAATCTCCCCAGGCAATCTGTTCTAGTACTTCACCTTCCTTACCCTTAGGAAATTTTTCCTAATCTAATCTTACGTTCCCTTATGCAATTTACGTCCATTTCCTCTTCTTCTAACTGCCATTGATGTGGAGAACAAGGTATTCTCCTCTCTCTTTCTCTATCTCTTTTTTATGTGTTTGAACACTGCTACTGTGTTCCTCTATCAGTTTTATCTTCTTTGAGCTAAGCAATGCCAGTTCTTTTAATCTTTGCCACAGGTCACATATTCTAGGCATCTGATCAGTTGCTCTCCTCTGGACTTTTTAACGTTTTTCTTTTAAGGTCTTTTTGTGGATTTGCTTGCTTCCACCATCCCCACCCCTCTAAACATACACAAACCCCCATAAGGGGAGGCTGAAGGAGCTGGGTTTGTTTGGGTTGGAGAAGAGAATGTTGGAGGGAAGTCGTTGCTCTCTTCAAAAACCTAACACTGTATAGAGAAGACAGAGCCAAATTCTTCTCAGGTGCCCAGTGAGCAGGTGTGAGGCAACGGTCACAGGTTGCAACAATGGAAACTTTAACTGAATACCAGGAGTGAGAGTGGTCAAGCACTGAAACAGGGGCTCTGAAGAGGCTGTGAAACCTCCATCCTTGGAGATATTTCAAAACTCATCTGATCAGAATCTTAAGCAATCTGACCTAGCTTGGAAGCTAGTGTTGCTTTGAGTAGAGTGTTCAACTAGATAACCTTGAGAGGTCCTTTCCAGCCTAAATTATTCTGTGAAACTGTGTTGCCCAAAACTGATCATGTTACACTGAACACTAGCAATGCCATAGAGGTAGAGGGATTAATTCTGTAGTTATAAATTATAGTCCTCTTGTGTAACCCTTGGTTGGCTTTTTTTGCAACTTTATTGACTGAAGTTCACTTTATGATTTCACTCTAGCCTCCAGACTAGCCAGTAGGACTGCTGCCAAGGAGGTTTTTCATTCTTTCTTTATTCAGCTGACTCTTTCTACTTAAGCCTTCTAAAGCTTCCTTGCTTGTTTACATTCCTGTTTCTCTTTTTCTTTCATTTAGTTTGTGAGGATCCTTTCAAATGTCAATCCTGCCCTTAAGAATATTTGCATTCCCTACTAATTTGATTAGTATATGGTAAATTTGTTAAGCGTGTTTTCTCATCTAAGTAATTAATAAAAATGTTGATATTACAGGATATATATACCTTCAGCTTTGGTAAACTCTCGCTTTAAGACAGAGCACAACAACTGCTGTCTGAAGACAGTTTTCTAATCATTTTTGCATCTACCTTTAGCAATTTCAACTCTACGTGTTTTACTAGCTTGCTTATGAGCATGTTATATGAGACAGAGTCAAAGGCCTTACTTAATTAAAAAGATGACATTTTCTGCTTCTGCAGTACCCATAAGGTATGTTATTCTGTCACAAAAAGAAATTAGATGGGTTTGACATGATTTGTTCCTGTCAAATCCTTGCTGACTGTTGTTTATCCCTTCCCTTCCCTTCCCTTCCCTTCCCTTCCCTTCC
>RSEF01000031.1:64826632-64852357 GCA_003993805.1 Himantopus leucocephalus
CCTCTCCTCTCCTCTCCTCTCCTCTCCTCTCCCAGTATTTTCTGACGATGTTGGCAAAATATCTGGCTAGTTCAATATTTTTTTTCTCAGAATTGAAGCTACATACCTGCACTAAAAATTTCCGTAACTTATTTTCCTTTCCAAATTACCCAGATGTGCCCTTACCAGTGTACTGGTTCCTTTTTCATTTTCTGTGATTTCTTGAAGACCCCAGATGACGTTACTTCCCTGAGAACCCGGAAGGGTGAAATATGTCATGACTACAGGATTAGAAATCTAATATTTCAGATCACCTGTGATTTTTGCTTTCATAATTGTCTTAATTTTTATGCCTTTTTGAAATCCTGCAGTTTATTAATCTGAAAGTGTTGATTGCTGGTCTTCTGTGTCCTTCCTTAATCATTATCAGAGACTGTCAGAAGGTCTATGTTCCCCCAAAGGTAGGACTTGTTTGCTTCTTGAGACACATATCAACATTTTCTAAATCTTTCCTTCTAATCACATCACTCTTCCTAACAAATGTCTGTTAGGTTAGTTAAATCACAGCTTTCATCCTGAATTAATACTTATGTCTCTTCTTGATTGTTTCCCAATCTTTTTGTGTCAGTGCACAGAAATCACAAACACATAACGGTGAGTCAGTTCACTGGACTTATTTCCTTTCTGTGATGCTGCTATGAATAATTTTCTCCTTCTTGCTTTGAGGGTCTTTACCCAGATTGTTGCACTTTCTTGTTTCCAGTCAGTTGCAGCTGAAGAGTCTGTTCTGTAAAGCTAGTGAATGACACGCAAAGATGTGTAAACCCTTTTCATGACACAGAAACTACCCTTCACCAATGGCTTATGGAGCATCTTCCTAGTCAAGGAAACTAAAGCCCTCCTGGTGAACCATCTGTGCAGCCCTACTTTCATCTGTAGGATGAATCTGTCCTGGTCTGATCCTTTGACCCTTGATGGAAGGATTAATGAAAATACCATCTGAGCCTCTGACTCCTTCACCCTTGCTCTGAGCCTCATTGTCACTTTTGATGTGTTTAGAGGCATTCTTGGTAGTATTGTTAGCATTCAGGACCTTTGTTATATCACATTCACTTCAATCCATATGTCATTGAATAACCATTTTGGACAGTCCCTCTAGGAATTTGTCGTTAGTCTTTGTGCAAATAATTATCTGTCTTTGGGCACACTGCAAAATCTTTTTTACATGCTAACACTATTGTAAGGTATTCTTTTTCAGTCTGGATAAGTTCATGCTTTGTTGAGGTAAGAGTCCTTCATTAGAGCCAAGACTGTCTGTTTTCTAGTAGTTGTTCCTCAGTAGTTTCTCACTGCCAATGCATGATAGCTGGCTTGTTCATACATGAAATGTCAAGATGTGACTGCGATCATGTTATGGTAAGTAGTACAGCTGTATATTGGGGAGATTTGTAAAACTTGATAATCACTTGATTTGCTTTTGCAGAGATGAGCATCAGGCGTGAAGTCAAAACAGACAAGCCATAGTGTGTCCCTAGGATAATATTGTACTTACTTTTAGCATTTTTTCTTATTTTTAATAAATTTCTTATCCATTTCCTGGCTGTAGCAAGCAAATGTGGGAACAGTCATGCTATGCCATGGCTGGGAACATATTCTCTTCACAGCCATGATCCCAGTGTATTTGGTTACAAAGCTGACTTCTGCAAATCCTGTTCTTACTGCTTGCTGGCAATCAAAATTTGCCTATAGGTTTCAGCAAAAGATCTACCTACCTGCAAGTGTCTTTATGCTGTAAGGCATCTGTTGCTGTGGTATTTTGTCTACTAATTTTTGCCAATATTTTTCTTCGTTATTAAATAGACAGAATTAGAATGCGTGTGAATTTTTCTCCAGTGGTAATAATGATATCAGGGAGTAGGGATAGAATACTTAAATTAGTTAATTATTAAGGTTGAATTCATTTAACAAGACTCCTGAATCAAGAGGAAGACTTTTCAATTTAAGGTTTAAACACTTCTTCAACATTTTCCAAATGAAATAATTTATAGCAGAAGTGCCAATATTTTTATTTTAAGTACTACAACAAATTTTTTCTTTAAAATAATTATTATGATATTTTTCATTTCAACATAGCTTAAAATGTTAAACAAAATGGATATGTTAGTTGTAAGTTAGATAAAGTTTAATTCCCTCTTAATAAAATATTTTTATAGTATAAATATATATATATAAAATAAATATAAATAAAATAAAAAATTCCCTCTTAATAAAATAAAATTAAAAATTACAAACCACATATGATACTGAAGGATGCAGAAGCAAAAAGAAGTCCAAGTTACTACAATTGAGATCTTTCATGTTCAGGTGTCAAAGGAAACAAAGTAGATGATACTGGTTATAAGAGGTGAAATACAAGGGTTTGATTTTTAGTGTATTCTGTGGGAAGAAGGGTGTTAGTTAGAGAAACCAATTGTGCTAGGTCAAGAAGACATGAAACGAGAAAGAAATGAAACTGAAAATGAATGACTGTGGTAGCTGAATTTTGAATAACCTTCATGTTCTCAGAAAAAGTTCATCCTGTTGTTTCTGAAGCATGGTGGAGGGGTCTGCAGGACAGGGACCAGGTGCTCTGGCAGCTTTAACTGTATTGGCAAGAAGGGAAAGCAAACAGGCATCTGCCAGAAATAGCATTGCTTGCTTTGTCACAGGTGATGCTGAGTAGCTATGGAGCAAAGTTGTGACAGAGCACTGGAGAACAGACACCAGGAAGTATGCTACAAGTCACCCAATTGCACTCAAAAACAACATGACAGCATTTGGATTGTCTATCTAGACATGGAAAGAAAAAATCAACCTGCATGACTGGGGTGAAAAATTCAGTCTGATTGACATCTAGGGTCTCATGCGGCCAGAATAGAAGCATCGCAAAAAGGTCTAAAAGTTGTTAATGACAATTTGCTAACCTAAAAATAACTGCATTCAACACATGGGAACTTGGTCTTCAGCTTAGCAGACAGACATCATGAACTTTTAAAAATAGTACTTGTTTAAATGTTGCTGCATTTCTGTTGTGCAAACAAAATGATGACTGAATGCCAGTACTTTTTTTAAAACAAAATATCTACGTGCCTTAAGGAGGAGAAAAATGGTTCATAACTGGATCCTGTTACAGAAGTACCATAATACGTGCTCCTAAATTACATTTCTGGCCTTGGAACAAAGAGCAAGACCATTTAAGCTACAAACTAATAGGATGTAAGTAAAAATGTCAGTTAGAGTTGATCATTAAATGTTCAAAGAACATATAAAAAATAATGAAAATACACAGAAACTAGTAGAGGGAATTATAACAAAATGTTGGGAAGAAAAATTGAAATAAAATCAAACTGTGTTTTAAGATTACAAGGATCAAAATGAAGCCTAAAATTGTATTTATTCACTATCACAGGGAAATGATGGAATTGTCAGTAGTAAAGCAGAGGAAGTGTTCAATAAATGTTCTTACACTTCAATCAGGTATTGTACATCTGATGGTAGTAGTGGAGACGATATTTTTCTCATTCTGTAAGTAACTGAAGGCTGTTCAACAGTTAAATTATCAGGTTTAAATTATTTGAAGAGTTTTTTAGTATTCAAAACAAGATTGCTATAAAGAAGCTAGCTGGTGACCTCTCTGATCCATTAACACTGCTTTTCTGTATTATTTGAAACATGGGATGTTCCAGAGAACTGGAAGGAAACTAATGTTAAACCAATGTTTTTAAAGGTGCTTTTGAAGCCGTGTATAATTATGGGTGTATCTAATAAAATAATAGAATTTTTGGTAAAGTTCTGTCAATAATTAGTAAAGAATTAATAAATAGTTAAAGGAAAGCAATACAAAAATGCAGAAATTCTTATTCCAGTTTTTTGGAAGAGAGTTTTTAGCATGGCATGATATTATTTAACATTTTGCTTTTTTTCACTGTTTTATTTATGACCAGGAAGAGGTTTCCCAAGCATGACTGTTAAAATGTGCAGTTGACACAACTGTTTGGCAGAAGAAGATGAATATTATGAATTGATTAAGTTACCCGTGCTCCTAGGAAGACAAACATCAGCTTATATATGTAGTCAAACATTTAAGAATATAATTGAGACTGAATATGAAAAGGACAACTAACCTTTCATGAGAAGCAGAGCTTGCAAATACCTTTTATGAATAAAAAGGGTATGTAGCAGGTATTTTGTCCAGCTGCCTGCTGTTCAAGAAACATGTAGATAAATAGTTCAGGCTGCAAGGAGTCACACAAATAATCAAGGATGGGAAAATTAGAAAAAAATCCTTTAGAAAAAATCTCAGAATTTTCAAATGTTTTCCATAACTGAGATGATGCACAAAAGCAATGATGCAGAGGTTTTCAGTTTAGTGGGCAAATTTTAAAATCCAGAATAGAATTAAAAAGATAAAGAAGAGGATTTACACATTAGAACCTTGCTAGGTCTCATGGTCAATGTTATAGACAAGCTAAGCCTAGACAGTCATGTTTCCTCCTTAACCACTTTCTGTGATTTCTAATGACTGCTTCAATCACAAAATGTTGGTGAAGAGTAGCTCTGTAACTGCAGGAGTCAGTCATGCCACACAGCTCCTTCAGACATTTTCTCCAGGCTCTTCGGCCTGTTTTTTTTTTAAAGACTTCCTTCAGGATTGACTTTTGGCAATAGTAAAACTATTTGTGTTCTTTTTGAATTTTTCATGTGCCAGTCCATTTTGTTATCAACAAACTTAAATAACAAAGGAGCACATTGCAGTCTCTGCTGCCTCTAACAGCTCTTCCAGTTGCTCTTGCTTTGCTTGGCTTGTATTGAGCTCTGTTGCAATTACAGATTTTTCCCATTGTCATCTAAGGAATGTCCAGTTGCAAAACACATCCTTCTCTGTGTCCATCTGCTCATGAGAGAGGAATTTGGTATGCTGCCATAATTATTGTTTTCTTTCTTCTTTCTATTTTTCCTCTCCCTCTGCACATATTTAGTTTCTGATTTCATGCACCTGCAGGAGCTGGCTCACTGCTGACCCCATGTTCAGTGTTTCCAAGTACAAAGAGAGAGAGAGAGAGAGTGGGTTATTTCAAGCTTCATTTTTTTTCTTCACATATTCACACTCCTTTCAGTAAGTACTTCCTGAAAATACATTTCTCTACATTTCTAAACTTAAGTCTGTACTAAGCATATCTTTAAATTTTCATTCCTATGTTGGTAAGTTACCTCTGTAGTTGATATGACTGGTATATTACACTAATTAACCTTCAAATAAACACATTTATTCAGGTGCTTTGCAAAGAGGTGAATTTTGCTTGTTGAAGAAAAAACCTTAAGATCCTTCTAGTAGAGAAAGATCTATATTTTTTGGTAGTTACAGTATGCCTTTGACCTTGACAACAAGATAGGGTCTTGTTATGGAACATTTTTGGCACTTAGAACTGTCTGATTGCAAATTACACTTTTTTGCTATTATTTGTATGGGGTTCTGTGCTGCTTTTTCCCTTTGAATGTGAATTCCTTTGCTTCAACATTATTGAGGCGTGTCTTCCTGCACATCATCGTGCTGTACACTTATAAGCCACTTTTAAAAGAGGCTTAACTTTGCAGACATGCTGTTTTGTTTCCTTTGGAACAGTTTGGAAAGATGTTGTCAGCAGATTTGCAGGAAACATGAGCAACATGAAGGAGTAAGGGGATAGTTTTGAGCATTGCCAAGAACTAGTACAGCTTTTGGAATCCTAGGAAAAATAATTCAGCAGGTTTTGGAATGCAACATTTAAAATTAACATTACAAATCCTTTTCCTATTATTAGTGTTATTATTTCTGTTACTTTTACTCTTTTGCCAAAAACATTCAACATGCAAGAAAGAAATGGAGAAATTTATCCCAGGAGTAACTAAACAAGTTCTTAAGAATTCAACACTTGGCTTAAAGAATTAGAAATTATGTCTTTAGAAGAGGGGCCCAGGCAATCTTGTTGCAGGACAACTCTGTTATAAAATTCCTCTTTCTTCCAATTGTTAAATGGTGTAAGAGTCATACCAATAAAAAATAAAGAAAGTAGAGAAAGTTATTATTAATTAACTGAAATCTAAATGTTTTTCAAATTTCTTCTGCTGTGCCACACAACCAAACTCTGTCCACCCTCAGTCAGAGTGCAGAGGTCATGCATTTGAATCATGACGTTCTATAATGTGTTATGGGAGAGCAAAGAGCACGTACATAGATGTGGAAGGAAGAGTCTTTTGTAACTAAATACAGTCAGGGGAAGAAGACTGCCTATTTTCTCAGGCTGAAAATGTAGCTAATAACAAGGAGATGGTCAGGAAGGAGAGGGGAGCAGACCTTTTGCAGTCAGACCTGGTGTATTTCAGAAGTTTGCAGGTGACTGAGCTAAAACTGGCAACCCGGAGGAGTCAAATCTTTTGTGAAATGAGCTTGGTTTAATATTATTTATCAAGCATAAAGAATAACTTATGAGGATCGCGTACACCCACATGTGTATTCCTTGATCTGTGGTGTTTGTTAGTTTGCAGCTATGCATTTTATATTCCATGGTCGATACAGATTTAGATAGCAAGGCGGCAAGAAAAGTCTTTCCTCTTAACTTTCAGTAAAGGTTAATCTCTGTTGGAGATTTCCTGAGCCCCAGGTCCTAGGAAATGAACCTCCTCAGACTGGGAAGGGGGAGGTTCATCACTGTGGGGCTGTCATGCCTAGTGCCTGTGGGGATGTAAGGGGTATGATAGAGAAATGGGTGGCGAGTCTGGAGGGGATGGGCCGTTGAGTAGTGTCTCTGGAAAGCATGCCTTTGTGTTAATCGACACCCACGGCCAAGCTATTGCTTTACAGACACGGTCTAGCCCTTAATCACTGCACATTACGAGCCCAAATGGGATCATTTCCAGTGCTACACACTAATAATATTTATTAGAAGGCCCAATAAAGCTTTCCTCTGTAGCCAGGCTCTTATTGTATGGTGTCATTACATAAACAAGCCTTGGAAGACTGTTTCCAGTTACAGACGTGTAGCAGAAGGCTTAATCTGAGAGGCCCAGTAGGGTGTGATTTTAGGCTTCTTTTTCTGTCTACATAATAGCAGACTAAATATTGAGGATGATTTGGGGACTACAATGTTTCAGCCAAAAACGTTCCTCACAATAAATTATTTCCCTTTTTTCCCCTCCTTCACTTTAGAGACTTGAAGGGTTTGGGGTTTTTTTCTTTTCTTTCTCTTTCTTTTTTTATGTATTTTTATTCTGGGGAGTCTGTACCAGCATCAGCTTCCCATATGTTAGAGGCATCTCAGGGTTTATTAGTCAGCCTAGGTCAATTGAGATTTGCTGTATTTGCTTTCATAAAAGCTGTGTGTACTATATACTTCTTGAACTGGAAATCACACAATGCTCCTTATTTGCCTTCAATCACTAGCAGATGCAGAATGGTCAGATCATTTCCCTTTAAATTGACCTAAGGGATTAAAGGAATTCAAAGGAATTTCCAACTAACTAGTGCCTCTGCTTTCCCTGACTTTACTTCTTGAGCCTTCAGGGTCAGAGTCTCTGGTAACTTAATCTGTTTCTCCCTCCCCCTGATTTGTTCACTTCCTTCCTTTTGTTTGCCTCCGGAGCAGTAACCGAGTAGCCAGGCTCAACTCCGGTGTTTGCTGGCTTCCAAATTTTTAAACCAAACATTGGTGTAAATCTGCTGGGAGGCGGGTGCTCTGTTGAGAGCACAGGAGCCTGAAATGCACCTTTGTAGCAGTTTTCAACCTTTAATCCGCAGGTATCGATAAGCATCGAATTGTATCAAAGGTAAATGTGCAAAGCAAGCCTGTTGGTAGTAGCTTAAATTTGCCGTGCAAGGGTCCCAACCTACTGAAAAAAAAATATAGGGATTCGAGAAGGACTGAAAACTACTCTCAGTGCAGCAGAGAGAGTACAGGGAACAAGCGCAGGTTCCCCAGTGTTCATGAAAACTGTCCTGAAGAGAAGGAGTCAAGAGGGGCTGACTCACAGCAGGTGATGCAAAACCCAACGAAAGCAGGGGAAGGAAGAGGAGAGCAGGACTGCAATCTGCTTCCAATCAGGGACGGCTAATGGCAGTTCTGCATCTTCTGTTGGTTTTTGTTTCAGAAACCCGGTCAGTAGTCTTTGTGTGGATTGTCTCAACTATCAAGGGACAGGAGCTTACTTAGCAGGTGACCATCTGAAAAGTGGCTGATGCTTTTAAAATTACCTCTACCTCTTTTGTTCTCTGCCTGCTGCCATGACTTTGGTGTTTCTAGTTTTGACATCTGCTCTTCATCCAATTACTCATTTTGACTATGTACTTGGAGGGCACGAAAGGGGCTTTCTTTCAAAGGCTCTATGTGTCATTACTTTCTTTGCTGACTGCCATCTTCTCCACAAATCAGTTTCCATTTAAAAAAAAAATCAAAACCAGCAACTTTCTAATCAGATTGGTGATCCAAAAAAATCAAACAAATCTTTTTCAGTGGTTTTTCCTTGAATTTCTTAACATAAAGAGTATTGATAAAGAGTATGGATTATAAAAAAAAAAAAAGCAGTTATGTAAAACTCTCACAATGCATCGTTAGTATCTGAAAGTTAGACATTCTTTGTTGACTGAATAAAAATCTTCAAAATATTACCAAGTTCTCTCCAAGGGAGACAGTGATTTATGCCTTATATCTGCCAAGAACAAGAAAAAAAAGAAATCTCTTGCCATTACTAGAACTACCACCTCGCCGTTCAATGAATTATGGTCATCCCAACAAAGGTAATTTAAATGCTTGTTTTACTTACTCATTCCTGAGTAAAAAGAGGAAAACATGTAAAATACCAGAAAGAATATAATGCATGATTTTCATAGAATAATGTTGGATTTTTGGATAACTAGCAGTTAGCACTTAGAGTTATCGTTTATGTTATTTCTTCATTGTAAACCAGACAGGAAAAATCTGTAAGGATGGAGCAAAGCTTGAGGTACCTCTGAATCCATGCAAAGAGGCCAGGAGTGTTTCCAGCAATTTTGACATTATTTCTTTGGAACTGAATGCAAAGAGCCCGAGGAAACCCAGAAAGATGTCAAGTTTAAGAAATCAATGGGATCTGACAGCAGATACAGAAAGAAAAAATAGATGATGAACCTGAGGAAAAAAAAATAGTAACTGTCATTCTTTTTTTTGAAGTTTAGTCCTATCTTTGCTTCTTCTATTTTTAGAAAGGAGGGACGAAATGTTAATGAAGCTGCTGTATCCACACAGCAGCCTTTTAATCCTGTGGCTCCTTTTGTGCACTGCCCTACTAAATCCTATCATTTGTTGCTTTCCGGTGACAAGTAAGAAAGAGATTGTGTAAAGTAAATAAAACCTTAACTGTGGGAAAGATGGAAGGAAAGACATTTTTATTCATTTTAACACAGGAATCTTCCCATAAATTAAGCAGCAAGTTAAAGTGGTTTCTGATGAAATGCAAATATCTAAATTAGCCTCAGAGTATGTGATAGTTTCTAGCAGCTCATGTAAATTTAGACTCTTTTAGCCTATCCAGGATGTACATACTCCTAAATTCTGAGTCCAAAATATGGTCTGACATTCTTTTATATGAAATTTCTCCCATGTTACATCGGTGAATGAGGCACACCTATTAGCTGACTCAGCAGAAAGGGACTGGTTAATTCCTCTCATTTGTGCCAGTTTGGGAAGGAGACACTGGTAGCTTACTGGAAATGACCTCTATGGATAAGCCGATGGACAGAAGAATTGTGAAGGGGGCTTTGGCCCATGATTTTCCTAAAGAAAGATGTGGGGGAATTTACTTGGTCCTTGGAAGTCCAAGGCAGGCTCGTAGACAGTTATAGCCGAAGCAGGGAGCTGCACAGTGACTGCTTGTGCCACACAAATGCATCAGGTTGCAACCTAAACAACGAGTTTAATATGACACATGTAGAGAGAGAACCATCATCTAAATTGCTAAAATATGTATTTTGTAGTGTGTTATACTCTTTTGTTTTAAATGATCCAACAGATGGTGGTACTTTCTTCTAAGTCTTTGGGGAGGCTAGACTTAGATTTCAGAGCAGGGGTGTTTTTTCTGATATTCAGTCTACATTTATTTTGGCTTTCTTCCATCTTCTGACTCACAGTTATACCTTCTTGGACCAAGAACCCTGCGTGGCTCCATATTGCAGACCACCATGTAGTCTCCTGTAGGTCTGAGCTTGTTTCCTTCTGTGGATGATGAAGAGGAAGAGGGGCTTGGAGGATCACTCATAGTCAGTCCTTGACCTGGGTAATTCTGATGTCTCCCTGGTGCCTGCATCCTGCAGTTAATCATAGCAGCTGTTAATTGGTATTCAGCTGATCTTGCTGCATTTTAAGACTGTGGAAATGCTGAAATTGATTTCCGTAGAAGAAAGCTCAGGACCTGTGTTTTTAATCATGCCGCTCAATCCTTTATTTATGGAAGTTCTGTGAACTTTCTCTGACATGTTAGCAACTTTCTGTTTTATCTGAGTTGCCAAGAAATGAATATTGATGTTTGAGTTCAGTCACACCACTGTTATACAGAGGATTGTCACCTCTTGCATGTGAGAAATGATGGCTTTTTCATACGGTTTCATAAAGTGTATTGGTCTCTTTTGCCATCACTTTTCTATTACAAATTCTTTGCTAATTTGGAGTTTCCTATTAGTCTTATTGAGCCTTTTACCTTCACTGTTTTGCAAGTACCTCCCTCCTGCTGAATATCTGTTGCAATTTATTTTCCCTCAGACACATTAACTTGCCTTTTTCACATTGAATCTCATTTTGTTACTTCCTGCCTATATTTCTGAACCCTCTAGGACACTTTGTTTTATGATTAAACAAACCTGTTCATGGGCTTCATGAAAGAAGAGATCGTGCATTTGTAGGTTTATTTTTATTGAATCATAGTGAAAATTGCACCTTGAGGGAGGGCTTTATTACATTTAACTACTTAGCCAGGATTTATTAAAATAAACAGCATAGAAGTCAAGACCTTACAGAGGGAATCTCACTCTAAATTGTGCTTCAAAATATATACGTACTTGAGGGTTATCTACATACAATTCATCTGATTAATGAAGCTTAGATCAGCCTAGATTAGTTGCTCATTATTGTGCGTTCAGATACTCCAAAATGCTTTATATCATGGATTTGGACAGGTTAAGTGTGGTGACTGAGGGGGAATTTCCCTTTTCAAGGTACCTTGTGTGTGGGACCAATAATTAAAAACATCACATAAAAAAGAATTGACCTGTACCCTGTGCTCTGCCGTGATTAAGGTGATTCCAGCTTTTTCTGGGCCAGCCTTTTTTTAAGAAGTCTTAGTTTTTGTCCTGCTGTACTGCATAAGGAAACTCTAGCTCAAGGCCAATTAGAGGTTATGCAATATTGGTGGGAGTTGAGGGGGAACTGGTTTTCTGCACTGAAAGTGTCTTTTATCAGATCATAACTCTCAGCTTATTTAAGAATATTGTAAGAATCAAAGCCATAATTTTCTGCTGATGTGTTGAAGAGCCCAAAGCCTCCAGTTAAAAATTGGATGGTTTGATTTTGTAGAAAGTTTATAGGAAAAGAAAGTATTTTGCCATATAAGTGGAAGGGTTTCACTGAGCCAGGTTTTCATCTGTTGCATCAGTGTAACGCTAAACGAATTCTACTGATCCTAGTGGGATGACGTGGGATTTTTTTCTGGATTCACACTAGCCTCACTGAGATCAGAGTCTAACCTGCTATTTTTTAATGGACTTTAAGGAGCGTATCGAGGCTATTTGAAGGATTTCTGCAACATACGGGGACTGTGTGAACATGTAGTTTTTTGCTTTACATATACATATGACAATGTTTTAGAGACAACAGCAGGGAAAAAAGTCCTTGACAGATGTGACTTACAGGCAAAATACCTTTTTTTTGCCTCTTTTTTTTAACACTACAGTAATGGTAAAGTTTAAATAGGCATACTGCACAGCTATGGAAGAAATAAAACTCACAACTGTATTACATCAAAAACTGGAGCTCAGGCAAGCTAAAATCAAAGCCTGTGTCAAGTACATCAAGATCACCATCAGGCTTTGTCTGCCTGCTCAAAGAGCTTACTCTTGATAAAGGGGAAAAAGGCGGGAGGGAGCAAGGTTTTACACTTATAACTCACGTTCTGTATCACATAACAGCTGCTCCGGGCTTCCTCTCATCCTTTAAATCTATTCTTTACTGAGGAATGAAAGAATGGAATGAGAAATCTGCGGGAGGAGGTGTGCAGTGCCTGTGCAGAGAATCTCGCCACGCTGACAGCTTGCTGTAATGCCATTTAAACGTAACCACCACCAGCTAAGGAAACAGGAACACGGCTGTATGCTGTGTGCGCCTTCCCCTTACCCCCTGCACACTTGTGCTCATTACAGCTCTTTCTTTAAACTGCTGGCTAGACAGCTGGCAGTGCCTCAGAGGAGTGCCGAGTAAGGGAGCATATAAATTACTGTTGCGTTTTATGGCCAAGATAAACTCAGACCGCAGGGTTATAGCCTGAACTAACACACACAAAAAAAGAGAACCTAGCAGGCCTCTGAAAAGCAAAGGGAAAAAGAAGGAAATAAAGCATATTTTGTGAACCTACCAGTCATGTGGTGGGGGTGGGGTGAAGCAAAGACACATAAAATGTAGACTTGCTCTAGGTCTAAAGAGAAGAGCAAGGTTAATACTTTGTGCTTGCAACAGTAAATCTGTAGTTTTAAATTAGTATTCTTAGGCTCGCTTGTACTGTGTCATCATTGTAGATTTTCAAAGATGGCAATGTATGTGTGGTGATATTTCCATATTACGTATTTTATTAAGTGAGGCTTAATATACATGTAATTTCAAGTGGGTCAGTGCTTGGATAAAGTTCCCAGATGAACACTGAGCAAGCTGATCTGCTTGGAACTGTCTGTGCTGGCTCCATGCCTCCCACATGGGATAGGCTATAGCCCGTTATTTGAAACTATGAGTTCAAGATACACCAGTGTGAAAGGGTCATAAAGGTTAAAGTATTATTTCAGATCCATGTTCATTTGCGATTGACTTTACACAGGAAAGAACAAATACTGGTTCTTAATTTGAGGGGCTTTATTTAATCCTGCACCCAGTGTTGGGCAGGTTAGGCTAGAGAACACAGGATTTGTTTGAATGTAAGCATGGCTTTATGCTGCAGCCTGTAATACCAGGTGCCAAATATTCAGATATTTCTATATAGACACTCCAGTCCATTACCTCATGCTACTGCAAGTATTCCCTGAGAGTGCCACATAGTTTGTGCAACAAAGAGAAGCTGAAAATGTATACAGCTTGACTCCTTCCCTCAGGGAACAACACTCAAGTGTCAGAAGACCCACAAAGTAAGTACTGGACTTGCTTACTTTTGAAAACCTGTGGACTGGAGCACAGTGTGTGGTGTGTATTACTGCTCTGCTGCAAGGAAATGTAAAGCATGAAGCTTTATCTTCCAGCCAGAAACCCTGAAACCTCTGGGAGACCACAGTCTAAATCAAGAATCAAAACACTTCCCCAGCGCAACTGAGAATTGAAAATAAGCCCTTGTACTGTCCTGGCAAAGATATAGGTGGACGATGACTTCTAAATGCTGAAAACGTTCTCAGATCAACTTGGTGACTTTTCTAGGTGAGAAAAATATTAATGTCAGATATGTATTTGTTGTGATTTGTGGAGGCCTGGGAGGTGAGAAAGGGACCTCTTAAGAAAAACAATTGTTTGTTTGCTATGTATTAACAGTATCACGGTGTTTGTTTAAGAGCTATTATATTTCTAAACAAAATGTCATGACTAATGGAAGTGAGTCAAATATTCTACACAATTTATTATAATAAAAATCCTACAATGACAAGCCATAACATGGTTTTGGCCTTTCAAAACCAAAGCCATGCTGTACTCAACACTGCACTCTCTATACCAAGCTAGAAGCTGAATTTAACAAAAATCTAATTTCAGTTCAATTTAAAAACATAATAGTACTAGGACTTAGTATTAAGAGAAAAGGCTGAATAAAGGGTCTGACCATAACCTCATGAAATTCAACCAGGAGAAGTGCAATGTCCTGCAGCTGGGGAGGAACAACCCCAGGCATCAATACATGCTGGGGGCCACCCAGCTGGAAAGCATCTTGGCAGAAAATGCTCTGGGGGTCCTGGTGGACACCAAGTTGAACATGGGCCAGTAATGTCCCCTTCCTGCAAAGAAGGTGAATGATATCCTGGACTGCATTAAACAGGGCATTGGAGCATGTAGAGGAAGGTGATCCTTCCCCTCTACTCAGCACTGCTGTGGTCACACCTGGAGTACCGTGTCCAGTGCTGGGCTCCTGAGTTGAAGAGAGCCATGGACATACTGGAGAGAGTACAGTGAAGGGCCACAAAGATTATGAAGTCACATGATAATCTCTCCTATGGGGAAAGGCTGAGAGACCTGTCTCAGTTCATCTCAAGGGATCTCATCAATACATACATACATACATACCTGCAGGGAGGGTGCCAAGAGGATGGAGCCAGGCTCTTTTCAGTGGTGCCCAGTGCCAGGACCAGAGGCAATGGGCACACTCTGAAACACAGGAGGCTCCCTCTGAACATCAGAAAACACTTTTTTACTTACAACATTTCACTAACCTTAATGATAAATCTCTAGCAGCTTCTTTTCAGGTTTCATAATTAAGAGCGAAAAAAGTGCTGGAAGATGCCTAGAAAACTGCTGAAAATTGGAAGGAACAAGTACTAGAACAAATGATGCAGTCTGGGAGGTGGGTTACACAGCTGCTTGAAAGTACAAATGTGTCTAACACACTCATGGTACGTGCTAAGTTCTGCTTTGATACAGAAAGACACAAAGAATGACTTTCTTGTGAGGTGACCCACCACAGGAAAGATGTACTGGAGAAGACGTGTTCTCCCAGATCAAAGCCTTGTGCCTCAGCATTGCTTTTACATGGTCATGTTTGCATGATGAGTTTTAGTGAAGCCAATACACCAGGCAAGTTGCTTTTACTAGCTTTTGGTAGTAGCTGTTATTTTTATACAGTTCTTGTAGTAGTTACTGTTGCGGTAGCTGCTACAAAGCTGTTCCTAGTGGTCTCCTCTTGGCTTGACCAGCCACGTTTTCTCAGCCCACAGACACAGCACTTCTCTCCCAGGGTATTGAGTTGAACAGCACTGCAGGGTAACAGCAAAGGCCAGCTGATTTGCAACTTGCATCTGCCTGGACCAGGCCTTCAGGGATGCTCCAGCACTTGGAGGAGACCCTCCTTGCTCTGCCCAAACTCCCATCAATTATCTCTGCCCACAGGCTCCCCAGGCTTATTGTCCTCCTCTGTATTGTACTCATACTTAGGCCAGGTTTTCATGATCCTCCCTGGGCCTGATCCAAACGCTGAAGGGAACAGAAGTGCTGATTCCTACTGGCTCTACATCAAAGCTGTCCTTTACAGAAAAAATACTCAAACCAGCAGAAAGAGTACTGGCTTAGAAGTTTGACAGAAAATTATTGATTTGGTTCATTTGCTTTCTGAATTTTAAATATCATATAAAAGCATAGGAACTCATTCAAAGAAACAGGGGCAGTTACATACCTCCCATTTGTATCGTTCGTAAAATGCACTTAGTCCACTTCCAGTTGCTTCTACAGAGCAGCCACGGAGAGACTGCTGGAATCTGGGAGCATCACCTGGGTACAGGTGATGTCTGGCCCAGGACAGAAAGAGTGCTACTGAAATCACAGAGTCCTTCTAAGGCTAGAAAAGAAATAGGGAGGAATAGGCAGAGATTTTGATCTCCCTTCACCCGCACTGCTTGGGAAATGCATTTCTGCACACAGCTGGAGTACCCAAAGGGAAATGCAGGAGGCCAGAAGGCAGCTATTCAGGGCACCACATGGCCAAGGCCACGCAATGTCCAGAGGAGGAGCCACCCCACAA
This sequence comes from Himantopus leucocephalus, assembly GCA_003993805.1. Classification (NCBI taxonomy): domain Eukaryota; kingdom Metazoa; phylum Chordata; class Aves; order Charadriiformes; family Recurvirostridae; genus Himantopus; species Himantopus leucocephalus. Next base: position 64,842,620 of record RSEF01000031.1, read on the forward strand.
ATCCAGCAGGCTGGGCACTGGCTGCACCAAACCCTGCCCATCACAACTCTTGCTCAAGCAGGCTCTCAAGTGGGAGCTCCAAAGCCACCACTACAGCAGAGAGGTAAGAACATTTCTGCGTGTGAGAGACGTGCTTATCTGAATAGCCTCCACAATGGGTCACTTTGATTCCTAACACTGCAGCTTTCTGTCTCTTCCTCCCTGGACACCAGCTCCTGCAGCCAACGAGACATAGCACTGCCCTGGCATTGCCTACAACATTTCAAGACAGTTGGATTTACTGCTCGACTCTTGAGTCCAAACACTTGCAGTGCTGGAAACAACAAGCAACAATTGCTGTTCAGCAGAATCTTCTCTTGCTGCTGCAGCATGCCAGGACACTGGTGCCAGCCTGTGATATCACTGACATACAGCACAGGCATCACAGCAATGTTTGAGAACTTTCCATCGGCACACATAGCCAGCTGGTGCCAGTTTGTTGGCCCTTGCTGTCTGGCAGGTCCAAGCCCAGCTGCCCAGGGAAATGCCTACAGATTGGCCCCACTTTGGTCTAACCCTGACAAGAGAGTTTCCAAGGGAGTGGTCTCCAGAAGAACTATCACCTGCTTCTGCTCCAGATGAGTTCCTTGAGTTGGCAGATTCCACTTCTCCTGTCCCTCCAGGATAGGACATAAGAACACCTTGTGATGCTGCTCTAGCACCCATCAAGAAAGAAAAGGATTTCCAAGCATGCAGTGATGATCACAAAACCAACAGAGTCCATTGCATTTCTTTGGAGAGGACCTCTGGTGAACCTGATGACTTTGCATCCCTGGCCTTTCCAAAGAAGCTCGAAAACTGTCCAAAGCCACCGGGTTCAGTCCATTCAGTGTGTTAATTACAGCATCTGTGTTGCCATTGATGAAGAATCTTTCAAAAAGTACATAATAGCAAGGAGTGAACCTCACAGCATTTTTATAAATGACATCATGAAAAGTTTCCTTCACCAGCTCCACCTCTATGGATTCACCAAAGTCCAATGTGGCTCTGAAACATCTGACTCGCTTGATGAATTTCTGGCAGAAGTAGCAGCAGCAGCTTTTGGTCACATCAAGGTACATCATTTCCCCTGCACATGAACTGACTCTCAAAATGATGCCGGCATGAGAGATTCACTTTCCAGTAATACAAGCCTTGGCGATGGAGGAGAGAAGGAAGAGGGCAAGAAATGCTTAGAGATTCAGTTCTTTCTCAGGTTATTTCTCAGGTGAAAACACAACAGTGGCCATTACTTAACAGAACCAGAGCATAACATTTTGTTCAGCCTAAGTTTTAGGTTTCAAATGCCCAATAGACCTTTACAGGACCAATGTTGGTCTTTTGCCATTACAAGACTCAGTTTTCCTATCTTGGTATATTCCTGTCTCCAAAGAATGGCAACTAACTCTTCTTGTTTTTCATGTTTTAGTTACTCTTCTTCTACAACCCCAAATTCAAGAGACAGGATCCCAACTGCTCGAGAGGTGCAAGCAAAGAGTTGGCTGCAAGAGGAGAGCAACAGCTGCATTTTCACCAGGCCTGGCTTTGAAAGAATACTGCCCCACAAGAAGCCCAGATGTGCAGCCTGGGAGTGCAGCCACTGCTGTTAATCCTCGCATCCCCTCGTTTTGACCACCACAGTGCAGCCAGTCCCCACCTGACCTCCAGCAGGCTGCTGTTGCTGCACCTGCTCCTTTACCAAGCCACAGCATACTTCCCATAAACAACTGGACACCTCGCACACCAGGCTGAGGCTTCCTGCCTTTCCACCGCTGCAGCCAGACACAGCAGCTCTGCAGGCCCCTGGGGCTGCCCCGCCTCCTTTCTGGCACCAACGGTTTCCCATGGTTGTCCATGCTGTCAGAAGCCTCTGCACAGCCAAATCCCAGCTGCCCCTCCCAGCCCAAACCCTACTGGTGCAGGTGATGGGCTGGGATCCCACCACCCATTCAACTAGATGAAGTAGACACAGTAGGTACCCAGCCAGTAAAGCATCAAACATCTGGAAATAAACTGTCTCAATAAGTAACCCTTTCCAGTTGTCCTGCCTTGTTTTTACAGCCGAATCCCAGATTGAGTTTATATTTCACCAGTCAAAGCAGGAGCAACTGATCCACAAGTAATTACATGATTTCTGGTAACAATCAAACTCAGATTCTAAGAAATCCCAGATCTTTCATCTAATTTGAGAGCTTTCCAAGTTTGCATAAAGTCATATAGAAGCAGATTGAGGTGGGAACATAAGTTCGAGTGAGGTTCAGAGGTGGAAACACACTTCCTGCCAAAACCTACCCAACAAAATCATTACTGTTAAAAATGCCGAGCCAGGGCTGAGGACATCATTTGTACTGAGCCAGGTGTTGAAAACTTCTGGCTTTGTAACATGGTCTCTTGCAGAGGACACGCAGATTGTACCTCACTTCAGTTTTCTCATCCTGCGAGCTCCAATGCAGGGTGGTTGAACCCCAGGAGTGAGCAAGAATATTCCCTGGGGTGTGGGAAGGAACTATCAGAACTTCTATTTATAAATAGTTTATATGCAAAAAAAACCCCAAGAAATAAATTAAGCTTTACTAAGATTTAACATATAACTTGACACCAGCATCCCCACTCCCTCCGCACATCAGAGTGTCCCATATCTCACATGGTCCCAAGGTCTCCTGCAGGAAGAGTAGGTGTCCACAGCACAGAGGTGTTCACAGGAGTGCCCTCCCTCGTCTATTCGCTTTTGGTGTATTGCCACTGTGACTGACCAACAAACTCCTACTACGGAAGAAGGCTCAGAGGAGACGGGCCAGGGCAAGGTGCCCACAAGGCTCAGGGAAGAACGCAGCCTGGCACTGACCACACGTGTTGCAAAGAAGCTGACTGGATCTCAATACAAAGGGGACCCGAGGGTGGCCTTTTTTAGATTAACAGCTATCAACAGGTGATCAGCTAGTGGTGGAAATGTTTCTCTCTCAGTTCATTCAAAGAGCATGAACGTCTCTCTGAGTTAGATAAGCCAGCATGGGGGGAGTGAATAAGTGGCTTGGCCTAACATGGAGTATAAAACTGAACAACTAATGAAAGAATTTCATAGAGAGCAGCAAGCTTGAGACGCTTCAACACACAGGTGCTTTCCCAGCAATTGGGGATGCCCCATGTCATGATGGTGAGCAGTAATGGGAATCACATTGCCATGGTGATTAAACTGTTTATTGTAATTGCTACATACATTTTGCTAAGTGTAACTTACATTTGTATTGTGTTATATAACATATTTTGTATCACTCTGATAAATCAGAAATGCCATGTAACATCAAGTATCTTCAAGTAAGTAAATTTGATATTAAACATTACGTATTCCGTGTATGGAATACCTAAAAGAACCTGGTCAGAGGAGTACTAGACTCTAACGAAAAGGATCCTCCTGAACATCAGGAAAGACTTTTTCACTGTGAAGATAACCAGGAACTGGTACAGGTTGTCCAGAGAAATTGTGGAGTCTTCTTCCTTGGAGGTATGCAAACGCTGCCTGGACACAGTTCTGGGCAACCAGTTCTATGTGGCCCTGTTTGTGCAGCGAGGTTGGACCAGACGAAGTCCAGGTATTCCTGCCAGCCTCAACCATTCTGTGATGCTCAGAGATCACGTCTTGCCTTACAGACAGGCATGTTGCCTCTCTCCTCTTCAGGCATTTCTAGCCTGAAATTTGTACACGATGGCTTGGACTGTGCTGGTTACATTCAGATCCTGGGTCTGTTTTGTGGTGCTGAAAAATGTTGAATCTTAGCAATATGCAACGAAAATGTGAAAAAGATTGTGTTCAAAGGATGCTCAAAACAGATGTGATTTGAAGTTCACTGGAGCCTTCCTGAAAGGCTCTGGGATATGCCTGCTATGTGCTCTCCTGCCACCAGCTTCAGCAGCACAGGGACGGCTGGTGTGCACTGCCCTGTTGCCTTGCAGCCACAGTGGCTGTGTTGCTGCTCTGGTGTGTCCACAACAATGCATGCTCAAGGTGCTGAACCTCTGTAAACACAGTGGGGGAAAAAATCAGAGCTGCCAGACCAGAGCCTTTTGTGTCTTACTGCTAAAGAGAGGAAATCTGTGTTTTATAGAGAACCTGTCCGCTGCCTTCTTAATGGAAATATAAAACTTCTGGGACCAACCTTGTATGTTCTGTAAAGGGTGGATTGAGTCCAAGTGCAGATTACCTGTCACTTTCATAATTATTACACTTATAGGAATAGCTTTTCATCTCTAGAGATTTCTCCCTGAGTCCAGCAGAGCACCTCTACAATGTTCTAAAACTGGCATTGATATATAGTGTCACCAGTATGTGACCAGACATAAAAACTATCTAAATACTGTAGTCTGTTCCCAGCCCACAATAACACAGCACACATGCATCCTTTCTGCTGTCTGTCATGAACCACGACGCCCGACAAGCACGGGTAAAAGGCTTCATAACATTGCACACAAGCAGATAGGAGTTTGGGTTTTTTATCCGTAAGGGAACTATGTAGTTATACTTCTGTGGCTGTGATCTCTTCCAGTCATATAGAGGCATCCGTGGGTAACATTTTCCCTTAATGAAAAAAAAAAAAAATGTGATGTCCATAATTCCTGGGTTCTCCTATTAGATTTCTTTCATTAAAAATGAGTGGTAATTCTTACCTGGAATTCAGTTTCAGTTCTCTAAGTGAAGCAATGATTAAATAGATTAACATTTAGTGCTTTGGTAGTTAAGAAATGTTTCAAAACTGACTCTGCTGAGGTTCTAATACTAGCTTCACTTTAAAGATAGGCTTCCAGTGGCTAAATTAATCTTCTAGTCAATAAAAGAAAAAATACATATTTCTGTTAAATAATTAACTTTTAACATCAGGAAGTCATACATACTAAAACTGTGCACTACTTTTGCAGCAAGAAAAAACAGAATAATTCTTCAAAGGAATTTTTAATTTATGTCATGATTTGCTCCTCTAAACATTACATTCATTCAAGCCAGCTTTCAACAGTTACATGATCTCAAATTTTAAACCAATGCTGTAACTTTTTGAAGACAACACTGCAATCTAAACCAGATGTAGTTAACAGGTTGCCTTGTGATTGAAAGAGCCAGATTATTGCCTTTAAAAAACATGCCCTCCAAACATTTATTTTATTTCCTTTGAAGATAGAAATTTGTTGGAGTGTCTGTCACATGATCAGCTGTTTTCATAGGGGGTGGCCTTTATAAATATCTGGAAAATCATGGAATTATTCTCTTTAGAAAATTCATACTTCCTATGGCTAAGTAAGGCATCAAGTGATATCAGAGGTCAGATATACTTCAACCTTTGCTGCTAAATTTTAATTCTCTCATCAGGGCTTTATATGTTATTCCTACAGTTGTTCCGTTTCTCTTCCACAAATCAACTCCATTCCTCAATAATCATATCAGATTTCTCCAATTTCTTGTTTCCCACTTAGGCTCTTTAGGTTGGGTCGTATCATATGCTTCCATATTTCCCAGTTGAATGTCATTCTCACTTGACTTTCTTAATTGCATAAGAAAGGCCGCATATACTGCCTTTTTTAAAAAAAATATTTTTATTTATGAAGTTTAATTTACTCAGGTGAAGTTTAGGGGATGACCAAAGAGGTCTCAGTATTGTAAAGCATAAACCAGTTGAAAATCAAAGCACTGCTCTTAGTTTCGTATTCCATTTTTCCTGGATACTCTAAACTTCTTTGCAACTATTTCTGATGAGTTACATATTCCATTTACTGGATATGTATATGAGTCTTGCAACTCATTTTTATTTTGTGTACATGGAAATTGTTTGGGTAGTTGATTTGATAGTGGGTAGTTGTTTTGATAGTGATATAGTTTCAATAACAACTTTCAATAACATTTGCAGTTTATCTTTGATACAAAGGAGAATAAGAGGAGGTTAATAAGCAGTAAGGCCATCCTAAAGTCAGCATCATTAAAGTAAATAGCCATGGTTTTCCATTTTCAGGTGTATTTCATAGGATGGATATAGACATGCAACTCAGCTGGGCTCACCGTGCAAACCTCCATTTTTCCTGGCTGGCACACCAGAAGTATTTTTTGTTATATATGTGAAGATAAGCCAATTTTGCAGGTGCTGTAGAGCGCTTTTCACCAATAAATGGCAGCGATACAGAAAAGAATGGTCTTAACAAAAAAATACACATGTAGAGTAATGTATGTTATTTTTTGAATAGAAACAGACTTTCAAAACGAGAGTGTGTGGTCTCTGAAATCCACTCTACATAAAACTGTGCATAGCCATAGCCAAAGTATGTCAATCAATTCCTTGCTGGCTTTTCTTTGAAAAAGGAATAAAATAGCAAGTACATAGAATGTGGAACAAATTACTGGAAGCATGGAGATAAATCAATTATTCACCGTTTATTACAAAAAAAAATAGCTCCACAATTCATAAATATAAGGTATGCTAAATGCCTAAACTATGACTATTACACATGGGTTTATTTCTGTCTTTATTACATTTTACTTTTAATAGAGACCTTTAAAAGAGAGGGGATATTTTTATGTGGAAAATTTACTGGGCGAAAAATTTCCATTCCATTTTTGGTGATTTCATGTGCCTGAGATTTCACTCTTCCATAAAATTCCTCTGGGATAATGGAAATTTTTCACATTGAATCATACGAATGTTTGAAAAGCCACTTCTGAGTGAAATGTCATGCTCTGCAGTTCTGATCAGACACTTAAGAGGAATTGTGGCCACATTTTAAATTTGTCTTTCAAAGGAAGATATCAATAAAAGTGAAGAAAAGATCATTATCTAGACCAGCTGGCTGTTGAAGTGCTCCTATGTATTTCTAATTTGCTATAGGACTGAAAAAATAAAGATAATTCTTTCTTAGAGAAATGAAACAGTGTTCCTGATATGCCAAGAGAGTTTTAATGTATGACATATTTGTGAGGGGAGTGAGACGATTTCACAGAGCCTTGTCTGCTGATAGATCATCTGCCACAGTGCGGGCTGCTGATAAATTCCTTGGGTTGGAGAAAGATAGGGATGTACTGTGAATTCGGTTGAGAAAGAGGAAATGGAGCTCAGCTTTCATTTCTAAGGATTTTACTTTCCGGATATAAGTCTTGAAAGAGCCGATTCCTTACTCCTTTTTCTGAGATGAGAATTTTTGCTTTGGATCACGTGGGGGAGGGATCCCGCAACTCCTGAGGCAAAATCCTCATTCCACATTGGTCCCTTTTCTTAAAGATGAAAGCTCCAGAATACCACAAAAGGATCCTAAGCCCTCACTTTCTGGATTGCAAAGGAGTTCCTTGTATTGGGCAAGCTTGTTCGGAGTCAGGCAGCAAGCAGAACGTGCCCTGTTGCCTCTGCTAGGCAGCATAGCAGATCATGGTATATATAGTCTGTTAGAAGACAGGTATTCTCCTAGGGCTATTGTAGACATGCTGAGGAACTCTCCAGTCCCTGGACAAGCAAAAACGCGGCTGAAAGCTGTCCGCCTGGCTGGATCCTCCCTTGGCTGCATGCTCTGGGCTGCACCTCTACAGGACACAGTTGCAAAGCTCAGTTCTGCGATCTCCGGCAACAGCCAGCTTTAAGTGACTACAGGAATTCAACAATTTTGCGTGCACATCAGTGCCTCTCTGGTTGAAGTGCAGGAGGTGGGATGCAGTCTGTGATGATGTATCAGAGCAAACAACATGAACAAATTGCTAATGTGGGAAACTCCAAATGCTGTATGAATCACTCCTTTAGAGCAGATAGCTCTGCCTGCAATCTCAATTCCTTATGTTGTAGTTCATGCTCTAAATAACTTTGAATTAGTCTGATGAGGGGACAGCAAATTTGTATGGAATGAAGTTTCTCTGGCTTTGCTGAATCACACTAATCCCTCTAGTTCCTCAATTTCGCCACTTAATCTGGGATTTAACCAATACATATAAAGTATCATGGCTCAAAAGTAAAGCAGCAGTTTAAAGCAATCACTCTGGCGATTAAGGATTCCAAGTGATGAAAGAATAGAAAAAACTTAAGTAATACAGATTAGAGATTTTTCGAAGTCTTTTTGAATTGTCTGGACTATATCTCAAAAAAAAAAATAGCTAGTTTGAACAGAGTGGCAGATATATTTTCTTCACAGATTTTAAGGCTTCCCTGAAATTGTAACTTCTAGAAATACTAGGTTGGCTGGTGTCAGAATTGATTTTTCAGTGCTGATCTGAAATCTGTGGTAGAACGTAAGTGAACAATAGGCAATGACATGCAAGTGGACAGCTTTGCAACTCTTATGCTACACGTTTTGCTGCTCCTGGGGGCGAAGAAAAGACAGCAAAACCAGTCAGATAAGTATAGGGATGTTGTTTGCACATCTGAAAAGAAAACAATAATTGGACACAAATGCAAGAAATAGGTTTTGAAGAGAAGGAATGAATTTATTTCTCAAAGGAGCCCCACAATTTATGATCAAGATAGCAAATGTCAAATAATGGAGCTGTAAAGGGGGCAGGTGGTTGTCAAATCCAGAAACAGTATTTGCATTTGCACTGAATTTTCCAGTGAGTGAGTCATTACAGTTTTTTCAGAAGCTGTGATGCCAGGCAGAGCTTCTTGTGGAAATAAGACTTTGTTAAAAATATACTTGTTAAGCATTTCCTTTTTACATCTGATGCATGCCTCAGTGGATGTCATAATATTTAAATGGTTGCTTACTGTTCAGAGTGTGTAAAATGCACAGCTTGGGAATGCACTTAGTCACTTGTGCAGAACTGTGAAGTCAAGGGCAAAAGGCAAGAACGAGTTTCCAGGCTGAAGACTAAACTGCTGGATGAAAAACAATAAGGATGGTGTTGGATACAGACTCACAGCACCGCTCATACATCTTAAACAGATCTTTGTCAGGCGCAAGATCACACAGTCCCCATAGTAATAATAAAGCAGCATGTCTTCTGTTTTTTACACACTTCTCCCTTTGAAGAATTGTATTTAGGAGCCAAGTCTTCTGACAGATTTGACAAATTTTTATTACTGTGTGTCCAGCACAAACGGTTCTTCTCAATATACTTAGAGAAGAGCAAAAAATCTTTTAAAAAACACAGAGGTGCTTTCAGCTCCAGTCAAGTGAGATTAGACAGTTCAGTGCGGCTGCATGGCTGCAGTCATTAATTGAGAGCCCAGGGAGTTCTATTCTACAGAGAGCAGAGTATTTTACAGCATATCTTGGATAAAACATCTTCTGGTCAGTATTAACTCCCAAGCCTTGTTAAACAGAATAATTGAAAGAAAAATGTCACATAATTTTGCTCCTAAATAATTGATGGCGGCTGAGCACTAGACAAAAGGCCTGATTCTCCCTCCCCTCTCAGAGGCTTTCCAGGCCACGTCTGCAGAAACCTGCCTGCAGCCAGTGGAATTTATGGGGGTGTAAAAATATCGTAGCTGATAAGAGGAACAGACTGGGTACATGCCTGCACAGCTTTTGTTTACTACAGTATTTCTATTCTTTTGAGTTTTCATAGCGCTGCTTTCTTTTGCTGAATACACAGATGTGTTCAAGAGAGTAGGGGAAAATACCTTCAAATATGCAAATAAAAGGCATAACTGACAGCTTTGTAGCAAACACTGCCGGCATGTCTATTGTGCTTAAAGCAGCTTAAGACCTAAAGAAATCTAGGATTAACTTCTCTGTTGAGCGTCATTTAAAAAAAAAAAAAAAAAA
>RSEF01000031.1:64852398-64867630 GCA_003993805.1 Himantopus leucocephalus
AAAAAAAAAAAAAAAAGAGAGAGAGAAAAAGAGCGCAAAATCAGGTTACAAGCTAAGAACAATTAAAAGAGAAAAAAGAAATATATTTTTCTTGTATGAAAAGACAGATGGACTTTAGAAAGAGAGATTATAAATAGTTCTTTTCCACATAGGACTTTTGAAAGCAATTCATTTACTGACTTAGGAATCATTTCCTCTAATGCTAGGGTGACCTTTCTAACTTTTTGGGTTCACAAAGGACCTTATTCACAGCATGCAATTCATACATAGCTATGAAATTTTGCATAATGCAAGTGACACTTCTTGATCCATTTTCCTCTTCTTTCTCTTTCTTGTGAATTGCAGCTGTTACATCTGTAGCAGTTTCCATAGTAACACTCAATTTTGGACTTTTACTAAAGGGTGGGAATGAGTAGCTTGAGAATGATTGACCAGGAAATAGGCTTAAAATGAACAATTATAAAACATTTAGAGGCTACTAGGAAAAAAAACCCCGCCACTGAAAAATCTTAAACCCTTTCCAGCCCCTTACAGTGTTAACCCAGCCTTCCAAAACCACCCAAAAGAGCAGTTCTGAACACATAAATCATTAACACTGTGACCTGAGATTTGGCAGCTTGATGAGGCAGTGGTTTCTACTGTGAAGATTATAGTAGAGTAGCTAGGTACTAAATTTTAACATTAAAGGGTCCTGTCATTTCTGCAGTTGTTCCTCTTTCTCTTGGGAAGTGAGCTTGACCCAGCAATGTCTGTGATGCAGTTGTATGCAATAGCATTGAGGTGATCTGGGCAGATGTTGCAGTGTTCTCAGTGCACTAAGATTAAATCGTGATCACATGGTAGTTGCACAGAAAAAAGTTCACAAATTTAATAGGCACTTTCTTTTTTTCCCAAAAAAGTCAACTTTAGGGACCAACAGCCAGCCTCAAACGCTGCTGTCTTAAAGGTGTGCTTATGTGCATTTGGCTATAGCTGGAAAGAAGAATGGCAGTGTTATAAACTGGTAGAAACCTAAAAGGCCTGGAAGATGGTTTCAGAGATTCTACCATGACTGCTGCGCAAGCCCTCCCCGTGGAGTGAATACTCACTAGAAATAACTGTTGCAAATAACTTCAAAAGGAGAGACAATAGAGGAGGGGACAGAGATTTGGTGGCTTAGTGGCTAACGCTCTGAACCTTTCACCTCTGGATCCATGATGAATGCCCAGCTTCAAGTTCTCAGAAAAAGTATTTTCTGCTTCAAAATGGAAAGAACTTACCATACATAATTGGAAGTGATTTAGGATAAGGAGCAAGAGTAGTAGTTTTATGGGGTCATGACCTTTTAACCTGCACATTTTGTCATGGTGCTTTTGACAGCTGGTGACATTTATTCCATGGAATAATTTGTCTTGACATGTTTTTGTTTTGCTTTGGGATTGGTTTTGTAGCAGTGGTACATAGACACTTTTTGTGATAAGTATTTAGATGCCCTAAATTTAGTCATTAGAAGGTTGACTATCTAGCTAATCTTTACATAAATGGAGTTCTGATTTATTGTAGCAGATAAATTACAATGCAAGTGCATATCTAAAATCAGCATTACAAAGGCATGATTGAATTTCCATGCAAAGAAGTTCCCAAGCAGACTAAACAGAGAAGGCAGATTGTGTGCTCTAACTAATTCCTGCCTGGTGGAGATGGACCACGTGGTGGTTCTGGGTCACCCATAAGTCTTAATTTCATGTGATCGCTGTAGATACCTGCTGGAAGACTGAAGAAAATCATGTGATTGAGCATAGAAAATAAACTTACTTTCCTGTTATCATCTTTTTCATTATGCAATTGTTGCTGCATAAGGTTACTTGGTCAAGTTGTGCAATTCTGTCACAGCTGAATTTCTGTGTAAGGGATGAAGACACTTGGAAGCTCACACAGTCTGCATCTGCAGTGTATGTGAGCAGTGGCTATAGTTCATTTGCTAACAAAGCCTTCACTTGAGTCTTCACCAGAACAGACATTCTGTTATATGCAAAATTAATAAACATACTTATGCATACATACATATATATACATTTGTTAATTAAAGCTAGGGCTTAAGGGTTTGAAAGAGATTTCAGCTTATCCTGATAACCTTCTTCAGAAATACTATGATGAGAAAAAGAAAAAAGTCTTAAGAAACAATTAAGCAACATTTTAGCCCTATGAATCATGATAGCTTAGGGAGAGTGGGAGAAGAGGGGAAAAAAAAACTCAGAAAAAAAGTGAAGTACAACAAGATGACTGGTGAAAAAGAGTTAAGTGCTTCACTTCATGCAGCTTAGCAAATGGAAGAACACAAATCACTGCAAAGGAAAAAACACGCTTGGAAATCTCTAGAGACTGACTTCACATGGCTAATTTACAACCACATGCCGCATCTGTCACTTTTACAAATCAATGAGAGTGCCTACCCTTTAATAGCACAGGGTCACTGGTAAAGGTTGCTAGTGTCGGCCATACAGACGAGACCTTTCAGGATGTCAGAAAAGAACCTCGGTGACGCACATTAACACCCACACGCTCCTTTATGTCACTTCCAATTTACTTTATCTTAAATTGTCAGCTAACAGAGCTCACTCTCATATTAATAACTAGAGGTTTGCATCCAAGCCAGGAAAAATAAACCCTGCTGATAGCTCCATGAGGCAGCTGGCCTGCTCTAAGGAAAGCCAAAAGGGAAAGATTGAGCTCTTAGTCCTTCTTAGTAGAGTCTGCAACATTAAGGAAAGGAAAAAGATGATATGACTTACAGATGGCCCATGTGTAGCATATAGAGAAAATTTTGTATTTTGTTATTTTCTTTAGATACTGTTCAATAAGAGAGTGATTCAGTTCTTCTACAGTACTGGACTAAAAAAGAAGACTTTAAGGCCACATATGAATACAAAATGTTCCCACGAGCTGGAAAAAGTTTCCAAAACCCTGAGTTTATATTTCTCCATGGTATTACTAGGTATTTAATCCTCTTTCTTACTCTTTTTCCAGTCTTATTGGAGATACTTAATAGGCTTGATTCACTTTCTGAATTCAGCTGGTGGAAGCTGAGCTGTGGGACTTGGTGCTGGAAACATTATTTGGGTAAATCAACAATGCCAAATGTGTCTCAGACCAGCTAGCAGGCAGTCCCCCAAAGCGCATATCTATCCCTGCTCTTTAATAGCACAGGGCAGGATGTAGAGCTAAACACTTGGGAGAAGTGCTGATGCAGCCAGTCCAGTAAGTGTACTTCACCAGGATTACTCCTGTGGGATCACAGCTATCCATTGGGGGAAATAGCAGAGGCCTTGCAGTGCTCCCCATGCTAATTGCAGCTTCCTTCTTTCTTGTATCTAATCGGGCAAATAAACCCCTAAATTTTCTTTCCAGCTTCCTCACCTAAGGAATATTTATCTACAATTTTGACTGAATCTGCACACAAGAATCTTGCTTTTGCAGGCAAAACTTGAGTGTGTTCATTGGAAAGGTTAGGAGTGAATGTATTCCTCTTTGGAAGATTGTTAAACCTGCTCCTTGATAATTGTCTTGGAATCGTTCCCTATTTGTAATTGTATTAACTGCAGCTGTATCCCTTCGGTCGTATTATTTTCAAGATAAAGGATACTGGAACATTTTTTCTTTTTGTATGGAATCCATTTCATGCCTCCGATGTTGTCGGCACATTTTAACACCCACCCAATTGTCTTCTGTTCCCGGTGATTTATAAATATGTAAAATGCATAAATCTCAGCAGCAATCTTGTGGTATCCTTCCCTTTGATAAAAATCACCATTTCTTTCTATATTTTATTTCCTGGTTTTAATGCATTGCTATTTCTTGGCCTTGCCTTCTCTCCTATCTTGTAACTCCTTTGGAACCAGCCTTTGATGAGGACCAAGGCTGAAAGATTTTCTGAAAGTTCAACTACATGGTGTCTGCTAAGTTATGCTTACCCACATATACAAGGTGATTTCTTCAGATAAATCTAGTGGCTATATTAGCTATGACTTCCAGCTACAAAAGCAATCTTGATTATTTTCCAGTATGTCATATTGATCCCAGTGATCATTAATTCTTTTTTTATTTTTTTTTTTATCTTTCTGGAAACAAATTTTAATGGCCTGAAGTTTGACTTTCAAGTACGTCTGTTTCAGGATTACCCTTGAAGCAGCTTTAAAGATTGATGTCACATTTGTCACTTTCTTTTCCTCTAAAAGGTGAGTTAAATATGTCTGCCTCATCAACAGTCATACTTTTGGATTGCAGAATAGACTTACCATAAATAGCAATCAATTTAGCAACTGGATGCATGTCAGGATGGTAAAAAAGATCGAACTAGCTGCAGTCTGTGAAATGTTAAGAGACGACTAAGTACACCTTTACAGAGAAGTTGTAACCCTTATTTAGACTCTTAAGCTTCTAGTAAGAACTAGCTCTATTCATGTACTTCTGCTGAGGTGACTGAGTTTTGCATAGGAAATAATAACTGACCTAGCTGTCAATAGTCTTAGCTACACGCATTTCAGAGCAGCTGATCTATGTCTGGTGGCAGACAGGTGGAGAAAGTGGGCTGTAGCTACATCTGGCAGAGACATCCCAAAAATAAGGACATTACAGACATGATTTATAAGTTGCAGTGAAAATTTTACCCCTGTATTAACCTCTATTAGGCTGGTGTTTACTAGGCTGGTGTAGTCATGCTTTTTGATGTGATAGCAGAACAGAAAAAAACTTGCAGAATTGTTGTTGCTGTTGTTGACAACAAAACATAATACAGTTCTCCTGCAGTGAAGCAAAACACTTTCTCTGTTGGAGTGATTTGCAAAGTATACAATGTGGTATTAATGAAAAGATATACAGCTATGAAGGACATCTCTGGAATTTTACTGTTTTGAAACTGAATGCAGGTCTTCAAGCTGTCATTTCTGCTCGCAGGCTCTGATAATATCTGCCATGTTCACACTGTGGCTTGGCAGACATAGGCTACAGATGAAGGTAGAGGCTGCTGCTGTACAGAATAGATTTCTGGGCTTCTTTATGTTATACCATTATGTCATCCCAAGCTAAAAAAAAAAAACGTTCCTTCAGCAAACCTTTCAGTGGGATTTGCAGCACAGACTGACTGTGTAGTAATCACTGTAATTAAGAATTCTTGTTTTACTAACGAGTACTTTATTGTGAATGTGTACACTGTGCAGGGAATGCTGCACTGATGTTGGGCATTTTGGTCATATTTTCGTTTAAACTCTCAGGAGCTTTCAACTTAATACAATCACACAAGGGACCAACAGGGAGATAAAGAATAACACATAGATGCAACAGAAAAGACACAGTTCCTGTTGTCCTGTATAGGTAGACACTAGCATTTGATGAGTCCATGTTGCTGTTTGGGTTCATTTCTCACCAATGCTTTCCAGAATGACAGAGAGGTACACAAACAGCTGGATACATCTGCTTGGCAGCTTTAGTGACTTATATTCAGCTTTTACTCCGTTGCTCTCAGAATATTGTTGTCACTGGTTTAGGCCAAGTTGACAGTCTTAATCATGCCTTCCTGGCTTTGTTTTAATTAAGTCTGTAAAAATGTACTACTTGCTTGTGGTTAAGATGCAGAAACTGTTCCTAATTTGTTCTTTTCTTGCACTTCTAGTAATTAAAATATGTTTGGGATAAAGCATTGTTAAAAATAGTTTATCTCACAGGAAATCAATACATTTGCTGAAATCATGTTGAACCACGCTCTCACCGAGGAAACAAGCACTGAAAGTAAGGTAAAGGCAATCAATGCAGTTCAGAGATCAGTGTATAGCATCATTTTTAGCTCTTGCACTGTCTTTATCCAGAAAATGCTGTGCACAGGAAAGATCCTGATATACCATATTGAAACCCATTCATTTCTTGAATTGTCAATAAATGCAAGGTTCTGAAATCAAAGAAAATGGCTGTTGAGGCATGTAGAAATTTTGTTCGAAAAAGCTGGTGTTACATTGCAAATTCTCATTGTTTTCCCTGTTCTATCAACACTTCAAGGAGTAGCAATGTTCTAAATGTCTCATATGGGAGAAGTTGCTTTCTTGTGCCACATAACTCTCTTAGGGCCAAATACACCACACAGGAGACATAAGGTAAGATAAACAAAAGAACAAACTTCCCTTTAGGTCACAATGTCCATAAAAAAATAAAAATTTTTAAAAATGGTCTATTCAGACACAGACTCTTTGGGTTAACAGTAAAAGCATTAGAATTACAAGAGCTCTGTTTTATATATTTTTGTCAAGGAATTATATATTTTCTATTTAGGTGTCTAAGAAAAATGGCCATTGTCTGTATTTCTCAGATTTCTTGCCTGGAGAGAGTTGTACTTTATTGTTTTAGAGCCAGTTCTTGCTACTCTATCTTTTTTCTTAATTCAAAGCGCTCCAAGGGATTTTTTTTTATTTTCTCTTCCTTCCTTTTATAGTTTTTGATGTTCTCTAGAGAATATAGGCGGGTGAATAATATCAAATTTTATCTGTGCATCACCCCTGCTCAGCATGATCCCGCAGAAGAAAATGGAAAGAATAATCGACACTGGTCAAGGAGCTAAAGGCTGGACTTGATCCATAATTAAACAATACTTTCACATGGCTGAGTGAAGAGCAAGCAGATATAACTGCTCTCTGATGTTCTTTTATACGACTCATCTCCATTTGAAAGCATACTTTAAAAGTGGGTTTTTCCCTGCTAGCATTTTCAGTGAAATTTTAGATTATACTTTAGATATTGAAATTATTTTTCTTTTATATATACTCTGATACTTTTTCATTTGTTGATGCCAAATACTATGGTATAAAAGTGAGAATGCACTGAACTTCAAAGAAATGCTGACACAAACAATGCAAGAATTGATCATCCTTTGCCCCAACTCCTAGGGGGCAGGAGAAGGAACTGCCCCAAAGGGATCTGCACTCCTCCCTTGTTTGGGGTGCTGTGGAAAAGAAGAGGTACAAGGTGGTACAGGCTGGCAGTAAAAGCACTACCCAGATAAAATATGTTCTTCAGGCATCCTTGGGACACTGGCAAGGTTCTTGAAATAGCATATAAGAACAAAATAAATTCAACGGCAAAGCCAAAACCTGAGAAATATATGCATCTGCTCCTATTCTTTGTGCTCAAGAAGCTAGCCTTGAATTCTTCAATGGATTCCTATTGTCACATTGCAGTTAAATTAGTTCTGGGCACTACCATTGTCGTTCCAAACTTACTTTCTTTCATTTTGGATGCAAATCAGAAATCACAGGCCTGGTGCAAGTCCCAAAGCATGTCTTGCTGACTACAGGTGCTCTCAACATCCACCTTTGAGGTGAGGTTCCCACTGTAGACATTACTCAAGTTATGATTGTTCATGATTTTTTACTTAAGTACTACTATAGTCTTGCACCTAGCCAAGGCCTGACAAATTAGATGGCATCAAGCGTCACCTAGAAAAAGTGTTTCAACTCCACCTAGATTAAACAGGTATTAAATAATGGCTTTTTCTGAGATTACCAGTTGGCAAGCCAAAATATGGAAGCACTTAAATGCTGTCGTTCTTGTAGTAGCTCTAACCTGAAGGACAGAAAAACATTGCAAAAATTCATCTTCACACCAGGCTTCTGCATTAAGTGTTGTAATTTGGATAAGGCCTTCAACCTTCATCTGTGTTCTGAGTTTTCCAAAAGTATGCCAGTCTGCAATATATTTATCTGCCCAGTATCCAGCCTGCTCCATATCTGCTTTCCATTTGGATCACACTTCTTGCAAAGCATCTGCCTGTGAGTGGTTGTGTGCAGCAGTGGGAAAAAGATTAAATCTCATAACCGGTCTTGCTCATTCAGTGTTTACAAAGAATAATAAGGGTGTCTTCTGCCTGCTAATCCTGGTGGTACAGGCCACCTGTCCATTTGTTGACAGGTATTGCTCAAGAAGACTTATTCTGAGAGAATAAGAGTTTTTGCCCATATAAATCTGGGCAATGCTTTTTGTCTTGGCCACAAAAGACTTTAAGAATCACTTACAAAATACACCTAGGATGTGCTATTGTGTACTACATAGTCACAAACCCATCGTCTTTGCCATATTAACTTCAGTTATGTTATTATATGCTATTTTGAAAAAAAAAAAAATGACTGCAGGGAAATGGTGCAACAATTTGTTTTTTTAAAATAGCACAGTAATTCTGTAATTATTACTTTCCTTTGCAATTATTCCTAAAATATTTTTGGAATTATGGACCCCTACTCTATATGAATGCAGAAAAATTTACTCAAGAAAAGCTCTGGGCATGAACTTCTTTTGTTTTTTACTTTCACACTATTCAATTCTTCAGATGTATTAGAATATTTTCAGTCCTGCTTGTCTTTTTTACTTGAAAAAAATGTGTTTACATAAGGGCGTTGACTTCGGCTTCCCTTTCAGGTTGTTCTTGGATGTCATGTACATAGCACTGCATATTACTAAAGAAGATAAGATTTAGTGCACTCATAATTTCCTGGACCTGGAAATAATGATACTAACTGGTGGTAGTGACTATGCCGTTACTGCAACAGTTATGAAAAAACACCCTTTGGTTAAAATCACGCTGAGTGTTTTAGTAATACTGCACAAAACCCGGACCTGTCTTTTTTTCCCAGCTCAAATTCTGTCATATGTTCTTCAACACAGATATACAACGGAGGTGTTCATACATACCAAAGCAGTGGTCTTTTTTGATTCTGTGATGTAGAAAACATGAAAGGAAGTTTTGGCCTCTGGGGATTATTTGTTTTCCTTTCTAGAGAAGAAAAGGAGAGAAAAGGGTATTATGAAAGCAACTACTCATAACTGATCAGAACTTAAGCATGAAAGCAAAAGAATAAGAGGAAAATAAATAATTACAATGAGTTAGAAATGAAAAGACTTACAGGAATCCCATGTCTGTGTATTAAGATAGTATTCCTTTGAACATCCAGTGAGTATTTTCTGATAATCATGAATACATATGTAGCTTTAGCTGTAATAAAATATATTTGATACTGTTGTACATACTTTACATGCATTGGCATAATAATTAGTTATTGTGTTAGTCAAAAGACATTAAAGAATAAAAAACTTATGATGATTACTTCCATTTTAAGACAAAACATTTACAGGACAAGAAGTGCGAAGTAGTAGGCACTGAATTTACTGTAATGGCTAAGACACATCACCTACTCTGAAGAGCTCCTATGTCTGCAGTGTGAAGATATAACAAGATCTTAACAGTATAGAATACAGCCTTGAGAACAAGGCTGTAAAATGCTGTGATTAGAAAAAAAAAAAAATAACAGGGCAGAAAACAAGATAATTGACCATAGAGAAAATAGGAAAGAAGAGAAAGCAAGATTAAATGTTAACAAGGAACCTATTTCTGGAAGATACATTCAGAAATTATTGCCCCCTGTTCTGTTTAGAAGAAGCTTAGAAATGGCTAATAAGTGTAAAGTAGGTGTTGTGAAAGCATATGATGCAGATTTAAGCCATGCTTTTGATCAAAAAGATTCAAAGAATTGATGCTGGGAGACAGAGAGAAGAAAAGCAGAAGGAAACAGACTCAGGTTCTTTTATTTGCTTAAAGGATGAAGTGATTCTAATTAAATAATCTTCCCTGATTTGCATTGAGTAGTAATGACGTTTTCTTCCCCTGGCACTGAAGTGCGTTCTACAGTTTCAGCAGCACTCTGTGTTTAAATCCTATTATTGCCAACCAGAATAAACAAGCAGTTTAACATGATTATTTGGGATATTCCACTTATTTAAAGCTGGATTTGTTACTACATCTATCAATAGGTTCAGCATTTTCTTAGACCATAACTTAGAATGTGAGCATCTGTTTGCCTTTCTCTAACACTTAGAGTGCTGCTTTCCTGGGCTTGGGGAGAAACTTACTCAGAATATTTTTAAAGGCCTATTTCTAGATATACTATTCTTGAGAGCTGTGACTTTTGGAAAATGGTGAATAGCAAGCATAACACAACAAATTATCTTGATCAGGTGTTTAAGAGGGAGGAATAAGGCATGTGTATAGTTGCAGGGGTTCCTCTGAAGCAAAGGATGAAAGCTCTTTAGCACTTCAGGCATAGGCTGCCTCTGCCATCCTTAGTTTATAAAGGTGACAGAGTGACCACATTTTTGTTTCAAACTGAAAGCTTAAAAGTAGCTGTGTAATACATGGTTCACAAGTCCCATTGAACAAACTGCTGGAGTCTTTTTCCAGAATAGAAGAATGGTAATAAGTGAGGCTGCCTAATGCTGGGAACCGGTCTTCAAGCATCCACACCTTCTGTGCTGATCTGCAAGTAAAAGAACCCCTGGGAAAGCTGAAGTATTCCCATTTCAAGGTGTTTGGAGAGGCTGAATGGATATTTCTTCTGTTTTAAGTGTGTAATGATGTTATAACCCATCATCAGATGACCTTCTTAATTTGACTGCTGCTGCTAATTGGGTCCTGTAGCAATGCCCTTTTCCTCCTATGGATGGAGCAGTGAACGTGTGACCACTTCTGGACATGACCTGCTCAACCCTTTTGCAAGTTTCATGGTTTGGTTTGTTAAATGCCATCAAGCACTCTAGGGAGGGGAAAACCTGTGCCCTGTTCTGCAGGGCTGGATGAGGGTCAGGGGAAGGGAGCAGCCTCCCACGGGAGGGCTCTGCTGGGTGAGTGTGGTCAGGATCCTGCATGTTTCCAGCTTACTCAGCGGCTTATCCCCTTCAGTGCCACTGTTGCCAGCCACCCCCCACCCTCCCCCTCCCCAGGGAACCCCACAGTACCAGAAGATTCATAAAGCAGGTAGATGGCTAAGAAAATCCCTGCTGACTATTTTAAAAATTTCATTTCCTCCTAATAGTACCACATTTTTGGAAAGCAGTACTCTGAAACTCATTCAGGTGACACAGTCTCCATCGATTTTCTTAATGTGTATATATGTCCAGTGAACTTTTTCACTCATTAGGACCCATCAGCTAGTTTATGGCATGATATCATAATCATTAGAGTGTTACTCATTGCTAATTGAACATTTAAGATTTCTGCAATTCATATGGAGTAAATTTGTCTAACATATGAGGGGTCTATTGATAATTTTCCTTATTTGTTAATTTTTTAGATCATGTTGTAATTTAAGCTTGTTCTCTGTTAATATACAAATGCCATATCATAGCTATTTGCTTTTGAAACAAGAGATTTTGTGCAATTTGGAGAGAGGAGGTGGTGTATAAAATTTTTGCCAGAGGGTTTAAGCTGGTTATTGCTGGTAATTTTCCCAAACTCTTTCAAGCTTGAAGTCATCAGCTGGCATGTGGTAAAGTCTGCTGCTATTTTTGGTTTTATTTTCTGTTTTGAACTTATGAGGGTATACAACCTTACTCTTTTTCCCATTTTATTCTTACAAACCACGGTGCGTAGATAGTATAATAATGCACACAAAATTGTTCTTTGTTGGGAAAGCTGCAGCTTAATATCAGATTAAATGCCGCACGGAATACAACTGTGCTCAAAGATAGTTTTAGCTATTAGCAACACTGCATATTTTCTTATGCAAGATGCTATTATAGATGGACTCTAGCAGGTTTTGATACCTTATTAGGATTGCAGGATACAAGTATTAGGATACCTTATATATATATAGGTATTAGAATACCTTATTAGGATTTTGATACCTTATTAGGACTGCAGTGCCTATGTGTTTTCAATTGTAGGGTATTGCTAGCAGAGAAAGAGAACTCCATGAAACATGATGTGATGCCATTATATGATCCCATACCAATGTTTGCATCAGTTGGCTTATTGTGTTAGTAAAAGCAGTCCTCACAGCAGTCCTTCCAGAAAGTTTTACTAACATGTTTATGCTGTTTATGGTAGTTTTCATTTATGCCTACTTTTTTTACACTGCATTTTGCCTGGAAACTGATCTTTCAGACCTAAGTTTTATTCGAGTAGAACTGGGTTTTCATTTTGCTTTTCTATCATCTCTGGTCACATGGCTTCGTTTCTTTTTATCATGTTATTGTTAAGGTTTATATAATAGCACAGGAAACAATAAAACCTTCTGCCTTTTTACAGAAAGGGTTTTCCTTTGGAAGGGGAGGTGGTTGGCACTGTAAATTGGCTACAGCAATTTACAAGTAAAATTGGCAAAAATGGGTGAGATATGAATTGTATCTCCTCAGTGAATAACACCTATGATCTTCAATATACCACAGAAATTCAGACATCTGTTCTGTTAAACTTCTGATTGCTTGAAAATTGTCCTTACACACAAAAACCCCTGTGACTATAGTCTGTGGGTATCTTTAGTGCTACAGTTGTCAGCGTTAGTTAGATATAATAGAGACTGACTGTAATGTGCTTCAGAGAACCTTAAATGAGGAAGTCAGTGCTGTCTTGAAAAACAGAAATTGCAACTGTCTCTACCATGATATTCCAGTGGATATAATTGCGCCTCATCAGGTAATTCTATCATCTGTGCTAGATCCCATTTTGCAAAACTGCTTGTGTAAAATATCTGAATCTTTTATTTTTATTTTAGTGTTTGGAATCTTTTCAGGTCATCCCCTCAGAAAAGCAGTAAAAGCTTTGGACCGGGATTTTCAAAACTGACTTTAACAGCCAGTCTTCCATCTCCTCAAATTGGACCTGATTTTCAGCCCATTAGCGTTGACGATTTCCTGAACAATGGTGTTTTTTGAGAGCAGGCTTTAGACTGCCTTGAGATTATATTTGCTTTCAGCCTTAAGTCATAGCTTTTACTTCTGAATTCCACTTTTTTCCAGACCATGATGTTCTGATTTGCCCTAAACATCATTCATCAATCTTGGTCTAAGTCTGACCATGGTACTTATCTGACATGATTTCTGGTGTTGCAGTGCCTGTTGTTTCCACTCAGCTGAATGATACTTTTCCATTCTTGCAAAAATAATCTTTCCTGATAGGGTTTAACTTCATTCAACGGCTAGGTGATCTTGTAGACATTTTTCCTGGTTTTCTTACGTTATTATTATTTTTTAAGAAACACATTTTTACTTAATCATTGTCCTTGAATATTGTAATTACACCTTCTGCAATATTTCAGAGAAAATGTGGGGGGCTTAACGGGGGGTTAAATTTACTTGACACATGAAGTGTTTCTTAAAACTTACAGTATTAACATCCTGCACTCCGTCTTCTATCCTCCAGCCTTTAAGGAGGTGTTATATGATATGTACACATCCCAAGTGACTGCTTCTGACAACCTGGAAGATAACAGGTAGATTTATCTAGACTTTCAGTTACTTTTCAGCTTCCTGATTTCCTTCTCAATCACTGGAAGATTTCTTACGTAAAGCAAAAGGTAATACTTCTTATACTCCCTTTCACAATACTTCTCCTGTTCTGGTTTTATGTTACTTCCTTTGGTTCCTTTGGTGCTCCCTGTGTACAAAACTTGCATGAAATGCAAATTATAATAACCTTGTTTTTTCCATTTCACCAAGAGATTTTAGTCAGATGAAGCCTCTAAGTATCAACAAGCAGTACAGAACTGACTTAACAGGTGAAAGTGTAGTGATGGATAGGGACCAGGAACCAGCCATGCCCCCAAGCTGCAAACAAAGCCGCAGAGCAGCCTGCTGAGAACCTTCTCTGCTGGGGCAGTGCCTTCCCCCAAGCACCACGCAGAGTAACCACTCAACTTGAAAATGCCATAAAGTGGGTTGCTGGGGTAACTTACGGCATGAGATTCTGTTGGGGCATACATACAATTATGGCCTACCTTCATTCCTTTTTTAGTTTCAGTAGCCACAGCCTCCATCTTAGGGAGTAAATTAGGGGATATCATTAAACTAAAGCCAAAGCTGCTGCAAATATAGACAATGATGCTGCTAATTGGCCTCACCAATGCAAGACTTATCTGTAGGAGTCTTCCTAGCCATTGTATTTTGTGCCTATAGGCACATACATATGTGTGTACAGTCAAGTATATAAATATATGCAAAATGAAATCTACTAAGTATTATGATTTCATTCAATTACATTCTATTATAATCATTAAAAATTTTGGGTTTATTTTGAACATAGGTAATCATATGAATCTCCATACCTTTAGAAGATCATTACACAGATAGATGTTATAGTTGAATAGCAACATTCCAGTTCCCTCTACAAAATGCAGATATCAGAATCCATATGCATTACCTTTGTCTTACTTGAAACATTCAGTGTTCAGCCCTTAGTGTAAGATTGGTAAAATTTCAGGTTAATCTCAAGAATTTAATATTGGAGCACATTTCCGACAATTTCTGTTGGGTACCTTTTCACAACTAGAAATTTTCTCACGACAATTATAATTCTTGGTTATAAACAATTGATTTGATCAAAATCTTCAATGCTAAAGTAAAAATCCTGAATCTTGATCAAGCGCTCTAACTTTAGCCACACAGTTCTTAAACTTAGGGCAACGTTATTGACTTTAGGATTGAAAAAGAAGTGTTAACACCAAATCTATTATCTAAACACAAACCAAGCTATGCTGTGACTGTTCAGTCCTCTTAAGTGTATAACTGCACTAGACCACTTTAAGGAAGATAGCGCCATTAGCAAAGCACTTTCAATGTATTAGTTGCATTCTAAGCGAACAAGGTTGTGCACTGCTGTAAGAAATGCAGTAACGTAAAAATAACTTTAAATTGAAAGCAAATTTTGTTTGAAAAAGATGGAAGAGATTTGATCGTTTACATATTTTGATGGAAAATTAAAGCAAGAAGTTATTTCATTCTTGCTCTCTGGTAGGACAGTGGTCATTATGAAGCAGATTTACTTTAAAATCCTTTCAGCTAGCATTTGCTTACTTGACATGTGCACTGACACTCCCCAGCAGAGGTTTCAGCCTCCATTTGTTTCCTTTGGTTACTGCAATATCTTCTTCTTCAGGATATGAAAACAGTTTTTTCTTTAAATATGTATCTTCATTAAGTATGCATTTTCTTGGCCTTTCCTTTGCAAATTCTGTAAGATTTTGAATGGACACTAATAAACCTTTCACTCCGTCCAAAGATTAAAGTTAAAAAACCTAATGTTCAGATTTTATTGCTCTCCAATTTTCTGACGGAATTCTTGACAGAAGTCATAATTATATTCCTATTTTTTTATTAGTCTAAAACCTTTTTATAAACTAATGATGTTTGGGCCCCCAAATTACATAAAACTATTATTTAAAAAAAAAAA
>RSEF01000031.1:64870796-64886131 GCA_003993805.1 Himantopus leucocephalus
TAAGGGGGTCATTTTTTTTTCCAGGGGAATATTATTCCTGTGACTAGTAATCATTAGAAATAGAAATAAAATCTACATAAAATGGCTCAGTTTCATTTAAACTGTCACACAATTGCCTTTATTGTTCCAGCTGGCTTGGAGAAAGAAAGTTCTCTTTGTTAATGAGACGAACACAACTCATCCCATTATACCAGCTCTAACCTAATAAATCAAATATTTGCACATTTCCCCTTCATGTTTTTCCAAATAGACATTTTCCCATGGCCACAAACTCTAATGTGGAATAGGTGTCATATCTGGATATTTTAAGAACCAAAACTGAAGGGGAAGGCCTCTCTGTAATTCCACACAGCAGGGAAGGCAAAATGTCCCAAAGGCAGCGAGGATGTGAAGTACCTTTTCCCATCCATGCTTAAGTATAGCTCTCATTAATGTAACCATGTTAGCTTGTTATTAAAATGCTTCCTCCAATAATTTTTGGCTGGCTTCATTCATGTATCTCTGGACACTGGATATATAGCATAGTTGCTACTGTTGGTGGAAAGATAGTGTCACAAACCTAACTTAAATATTGTGACAATCTTAGCCCAATATTTTAGCAAAGGACGGGGAAATTCCAAGTGGCGTTATGATTTCTTCTAGGCAGTAACGTAAGCGAGGCATTAACATTAACCCATGGATTCTTGAACTTCAGGAACTTTCTCAGTGCACCACTTAGGTTTTGTTTCCTTACACAAACAAAGGAGCGCAAACACTTCAGGGATATAGTCTACCTTTCAAAAAGTCAGAAAACCCACAAAAGCTCTATCACAGTCATACAAGTTGCGATCTTGCATCTAAAGGAAAACACAGAAGAAGCTGCAGAACAGTGCTGATGCTGGCAGAGGAGAACAAGATCACCAAGGAAAGAGTCAGCATGTGCAGCTTGGGATGAGGCTGAGCACCCTGAAAGGGGGGTCAGGCAGCTCAACATTGACAGCAATGAGTGGACTCTGAGTGAAGGAGGACCATGGTGGGTCAATGTTTCTTCAGAAAACTTGTGTGAGGAAGAGATTTACAATGGGGTTTTGAAGAGTCATTTGGCTTGAATCGGCTTTGCCAGCCAGTAGGAAATCACACTACTTTTGTGGTTATGTCTGCCATAAATTACAACAGCTTCTCTTGGAGCACAATGTACTGAGGAAAGCAGCATCTCCCCTGCTTCCCTGTGACCTACCCCACCATGTTCACTCTTCACTTGGTTGGTAGGAATGCATGGCTGATATCCTTCGCTGGAAGAAGAGACCAGTGTGATAGAGAGAAGTAAGCTGCAAACTCCTTGTTCTGGCTAGATTTATTGGGTTTTAGAACATTTTTACACAGTGCATGTAGGCAACAACCTGTAGTTCTGTGTACTTAGAAACAACAACTGTGAAGGCTTTTACTGTAACAATAATGTCATTATTTAAACCCAAAGGGCCATATTCTGTACTGTTTGTGTAAGCCCAGAGTGTCCTTTCTCTGGAGTTTCCTAAGCTCATTGCAGCTGAATCCTGCTGCCATAAAGTGCCTGACAGCTTCACCACTGACACTGCTGAAGCAGGATTTCATCCTAAGGATCAGTTATCTTTACCTTCAAATAACCACTTCTTATTTGAAAAAGCTTCTAATAATAACCCAGTTTAATACAAATAAATACAAGTACAACATGAAAAAATCCTTTCTATGTACAATGCAAGGGGAAATATTGTTAATAATTTGTACATGAAGCTTCACGAGATGCTGTAACGCAGTATAGGCTACATTAAATAGGTATAGCATTCATTACGATAATGAGGTAATGTTATGTTAGAATGGATAGTAAAGATCTACAATAAACCTCCAAAAACATCCAGTATGACCTAAATGTTTCCAGAAGCCTGGACATAACCTGTAAAAGCATCTTTTTTCTAAAGTAGATGTATTGTTTACATTTCACAAAGAAGATTTATTGAGCAATATGGGCTATATTATTTCAGTTGCCCAAAGTCAAAGGTGCAAACTTTGGAATTGGTCACAAAAACAGATAAAAGTGTAATTTGGGAGAACACAAAGGAATTGTATTCCCTCTTTAGAGACTCCCTTGTTGAATCTTGCAGAAACTATTGATTATATTTCAAAGGCGGGTTTTTTTAAATACATACCAGTGACTTCATCTGTCTAGAGCTGTCTGAACTTCAAACAGATTTGGGAAATACAGTAGATAAAAGGAATTTATGAGAAATAAATTATGTCACAAAAATGGCAGAAGTCTTTCCCCCAAAAGAAGGGTCTTTTAATAGAAAGAGTAACCTTTTCACTGTTTATTAGTAGTCAGGAAGTTGAGACGTAAATATGTGTGTCTTAATAAATAATTTAAATGAGAGTTTTAAAATAATGATCTTCAAATTGCTCATAAGAATCTGTCAGTTCTTTCCCATTATTATGAATATATGTTTTACTTTCTAATTTGAATGTATTTTATTAATGTTCATTAATTTGGATTTTTCTATCTCCAATACAGTCACATCTGCAAAAAGTTCGCATGCACCTCACTTTCTCTGATGACATTCACAGAAAGACATGAAGAACCTTGAGGAGGCATGGGCATCTTGTGCAGTGTTTATTGCTTGTGATTAGAGAAAACTCCGTTAGTATATCACATTAACATCTTGAAGGCATGGAGGGTATCCTGGGCAGCTGTGTACCCAAGTTCCTGCTTTATGTCAGGCAAAACAGTGATCAGAAAACACTGTCCCAGGTGACAGCACTGAGTCCCTGGGAAAGTCCCTGGGAAAGCAGAGAGAGGTAAGCATCCTCAGACTTCCTTTCTGCAAGATCTCATGCTTGTGCTTGAACCTTGCTGCAGAGGGAAACAGGGATGCCAGAGCTCAGGTATGGCAACCTTGGCTTCCTTGTGCCAGGAACCTGCGTTGTTGCAGCCCTTTTCATGGTCACTAGTGTAAGCACGTGGTGTGTTCTTCTAGCAGGAAAGTGGGTGCTTTTAGCCTTCACCAAAGGGTTAGCAGAAAAAAGAATTCGAAGGTCTCAATAAATACAGTGGCAATAAATTTGCTAAGAGTGTTTGTTTTCATCACTCACTAGTAAGGTTAAAATTAAAAAGGTTTCTGTTAATTAAAGAATGAGGTGAGAACACTGAAAAGACCACAGAATTTAAATTAAACATAATTTAATTTATTTTGGAGTGGGAAGGGATTTCTTTAAAAATGCAGTAAGGTGGGGTTGAAGACTTTTATCTTTCAGCACCCCATGAGAATAATGAATTTCCTGAGGTTACTGTAAGGGAGAACATCTATAAACTATGTCATCCTAGCTTGATTGGTTTTTATGTTACTAAAAGTCCATTTTCAGAGCTATATGTACCAGGGAATTGTTTCTTCAACATTATGGCAGTCTGCCTTCTTGGGTGGTAGGGCTGGAAGAGGGGACAAAAGCACGACACATGGCATGAAGTAAAAAGAGTTGCTACTCTGTGCAGATGGGTCTCTCTAGGTATTTTCCACCGGCCAAACACTGCCTAAATTTCCTACTCTGTCCTCTGGACGTTCAGACAAAGGCAGAAGGTGTATAAGAAGACTAACAGTGACATTCTACTGGGTCTGTGCTGGCTTGATGTGTCCATGCTGGTAGTGCTCCTGTTTATTTGACACGTTTGACTTACGATGTCTTGGTTGTGGCTTGTTTGTCCAGCCGGGCTCTTCATTCTGGCAGATTTGCTTTCAAGTGCCATCTACCTCTGTGAAGGTACCTTTAGATCTGCTTTTAGTGAACTGCGTGGGGAGGGAAACTGACAGGTAAAATTGCCATTTTATTGAAAAAAACAGACAAATGTATGCTCTGTGAGAGGCAGTACTTCAGATGCCTTTTCACTGACAGGTTTAAAATGCAACATTTGTCCTTTGCCTTTGTCAGCCTGGTTCTGCTGGTTTTCAATACTGTTAAAAAAAAAAAAAGGGAAAAGGCGGCAGTCTCGCCTTCCAGTACTGGTAGCAGGTAATCTGCTAAACTGCTAAAGCCAATACAAATGAGTAGATCTCATGTATATTTGTCTAAGAAATCTACCAGCTGTTATGAAACTACTTGAGGAGAAATGTAAGGGATGAAAAACTCCCATAACTCACCTATGCCAGGAAGGGAGGAATCTTTCTCTGTAGCATCACTCGAGCATATTTTGATGAGTCCAGGATGCCTTCTGGCACCACAGAGCTATTGAGGTGTGTGCTACATCTCAGTGAAACATGTACAAATAATGCCACATCACTCAGGTTTTCCCCTTAAACCCAAAATTGCTAAGAGAGCTGTGGCACCCTGAAGTCTACCTAGCCCTCTGGCCAAATGGCAAGATGTGAGGCCAAACTCTGAAAGCGTACCTGTGTAAGTCTTGCTTTGATCCACCAGGTCTGGAAGTAGTTCTGGGCAGCATACGCTTTGGGGTTGTACCTTTGATTCCCTACCTTGGGCATTTCAGGTTGTTTAATTTAAGAGTCTGCTGGAAACTCTTTAAAAAGCAGTGGATCTCCAGCCTTCAGTCTGTTACAGACACAGTTTTTGATTTTTATTCTTTTTTTTCAACTGTTCTTGTCCCCAAGGTTGCCGGCAACTTACTTTGTGAGTAAAAAGATCTGTTATTTCCTAAATGAGAACCTACCCCTCTGCATTATATGGGAGTAATGTAGGATGTAAGAAGTGGTGACCCTTTATAATAGATTTTCTTCCATTTGCTTCACCGAAACTTCAAGGACTGCATTTTGATTCTTTCTTCGTGTTTTTACCTCAGAGGTTGACATGTTAGGGTTGTGAAACTAGAAAAGCTCTAGTAAGATCAAATAAGTACATTAAGTGCATAAAATCCTCCCCTTCAACAGATATATATTTTACGTGAGCACAGTGTCAGTGAATTATAACACAAAATCAATGTAATTTACACAGCTTACACAAGTTTTCTGTACCCAGTTTCTACCTCTTCTCTCCTAGCATAAAATAAAATAAATAAAATAAAATAAAATAAAATAATTCTTTGTAAGTTTCTCAATAAATGCACTTCTGATATCTTTCTTATCAAATCAGTCTGACACTTTTCCTTTTCAAGCATGACATGCCATTAAATTGATGTGTAAAGATTTTTAATAGCCTTACAAACCGACTTAATTTATACATTTCTTAATGACATAAGGTAAAAATGGCTTTTAAAAATTGAGACACTCTTATCATGCGTTTTAAAATCCATGTCTTTAAGGGGTGCAATGTGTCATATTTTAATCTATCATAGTGACTGTTTCACTCATTAGTTGCTATGTCTGGTGTTAGAAAGGTATAGCCAATGTAACCATGAAAATTCAACATTCATCCCCCTGCCTGAGGACATGTTTATTTTGAAACAAGAACTACATTGTGCTTCATTCATGCAATATTTACATGGAACTAATTACGGACATCGTGAAATTTGCAGCCTCCGCAATAATGCCGACTATTACACCTGCAATTTGATAATTTCTTGGTTTCCTTCTCAGAATGTCTGATTCTGCATCCAAAAAGTTACACTTAATATTCCCTAAAGAAATTCAGTGTTAATGAGTATCATAAATCAACTAAAAACTCCATAGATGTGGGTTTTTTTATGGGAAAGGAATAGAAGTTATGAAACGTAACCATCAATTACCTTTGTCACTACTTTCTATTCAAGAAATTGTATGAGAAACAGAGACAGCTTTGGACTGCATTTGAAAGCCTTTGAGCTTGTGTGCTGTTTGGTAAGATGTCGGAAATGGCGGAAGCCATAATTTCCAGCAAACGCGATGGGGCCACATCATGTCACTATAGCATTGGCTTAAGAATGACTAAGTGTAATACAGTGGCAGAACTTGAGTGAAGAATTTGGGGTACAAGAAACTCTTGCTTGAGCTGGGTGGTACTAGACCTGCTGGTGTAAGTGAAAACATCAGAACCCATCCACAAAATGAAACTAGGTCTGTCTGCAGAGCTGCACCCAGAAACAAGTATGATATTGAAACTGTTTTTTAAATCCTAGCATAATGCAACAACTATAATCATCGAGGAACATCACTTTATTTAAACAATGGCTCCCAAATCTCTCCAAGGGCAGTTCCTCTTGCAAGAGCTTTGTAGCAAACATATCTAGAAGCCACAAAGCTTTGATTGCCTAAACAGTTACAGTAACTTCAGCAAACTGAAAACAGTTCTTTTACCAGCATCATGACAGGAAATGCTCAAAACCACAAAAAATGCATTTATATACCATTAGGGAGTGCAAGGGGTGCAAATCTTCCATACTTTGCTTTTGGATCTTTCACTATACTTACCAGAGTGATTTTTCACTGCACAGTCTTCTACATGCAGTTAGGTTACATTCACAGACTTGCCCCAAGTGAGTAAAAACACACAATGGTCATAAAATGTCTATTGTCCCCTAAATGGGTATATAATACATACCATCTTCTCTTCAATCATAGTGACAAAATGTATAGTCCCTTGGTGATAATCAATGTTACTATAATGACAACTGATATGAAATATTATTTTCTTCACCTCTGTTTCTTTTTTGAGAATGTGGCAGAAATAGTTTGATTAATTTCTTAGTTAACTGCTTATTTGCTTGTGCTTGTGTTCGTAGGAGGGTGGGTGTGTTAGGAATTCACTGAGATAAAGCCACTTTATAGAAATTAATTTTGCTTTTAATTGTGTATTTTATTAGTTATTTTTAACTCTTTCAAGGGTAAGCCCTATAGTAAAGAGACAACCTATGTGAAATTTCTACCTGTAGCACTAATGTTCCCCCTTCACTGAAATTTTCATCTAGTACAACATAAACTGGGGAGAAGCAAAGAGGAAGACCAAAAGTCATAAGACAGGTGCTCTCCATCTGTGGAGAAGCTGATTACTCCCTGGATGATTACTACCTGGCCCTCTTGAGAGAGTCATGGGATAAACACAAATAGGGTAGAATATTCTCCAAAACCTCTTAGAAGGTGCTATCAGCCTTGGAGTAAAGTTTCATGAGAAATAGACCCCTGCCGCTCTGTATTATTGGACTGAGAGCTAAGTTGTGTTACAAGCAACAGAGGACACTTTTTTCTCCAACACTGCTTTATTTGGGCCTGTGCCTTTCAATTAAGCAATTTTTTCAACTCCTCTGATTTATGTGATTCAACATTAGAACAACTCTGGTCTCATTTTAGTGGAACAGGAGGTTATGATCTTGTTTACAGCATTGGAAGCATGACTCAAAAAAGACACCCCAAAAGGTACATCGTATTCATTTTCTCACCTAAGGTAAGGAAGACTTTAGGTACCCAAAAGAGTATTCAGTTTTTCTGAACTACATTAGTTTGTATAGTCAGAAAAACAATCATTGTCTGCAGACCTTGCCTACCACAGTCTTGTTCCCACTGCCACTCAAGGATTCATTTAGGCTCTTTCTTCATTGGTGTAACTAATCTACCAGCTTAGGTTGTTGCTTTTAGAGAGGATATTGCAAGTCCTCTCTGCTCTGGTTATACCAGAGGTTTCTGAGATTACTAATGCAACAGAAGCATCGCAGCATATTTTAAGAACAACTTTTTTTTCCTTTCTTGATACAACCTTCTTTTTACCTGAACCAACAAATGCTGTGCTTTTGCTTAGCCCTGGGAATACGTGCAAGCATGGGGTTGCGTGCCACTGACTAATCTTTTGAAAGAGAGGACACTGGGATATATAAATTTTTCACAATAGGGTGACTGAACTCCTCTTTCGTTCAATTCCTCTCTTGTCACAAGATGATTTGCATTTTGCCATTCTCAAGTGTCTGTAAAAATGAAAACATTTTAAGTCATAGGAACCACTACTACTTTTCTGATAGTCTCACAGTGTATGCTATATAGTTGTGTTTTTTATAAAGATCACAAATAGTGTATTAGTAATAAAGCTGTATAAGCTGGCATTTGGAGTCTCTTGCTGCCCACTCTTTTTGGACAGCTTGGGGCTTGGGCCATCACAGCAGGTCACACTGGTGACTTTGAAAGTCATAAGAAGACTCTGCAACTGGATTTGGTTTCTAAGGGGGAGCCTATCTGCAGACAGAGGAGTTCAGGTATTCACGGTAATAGGATGCTAAGCAGACAGGCTGCTACGGCTTGGTGCACCTGGATTTTTTCCAAAGCATATGGCTTTATTCACAAGCGTAATGAGCTGCAGTAATCAGCCATGAAAATTATGAATGTGTGGATCTCCATGAGCAGTTGCTATAGGCACAACTGGATGTGAAAGGGTGGGAGACAGACATCTGACCAGTCATAGGTGAAAGAGAACGGATTTAGTGTTAAGAGTACAGTAAGACTTCACTAACTGGACAGAATTAACAGTCTAATACCAGGTGATCTTGATATCTGGGGAAGTTACATTTCAGGGGACTGCTACCAACTTGCTTTTTCCCTTCAACATTTATGTTTGGCCAGCTACACCTCACAGCTGATTTTCTATAGGTAGGCATGTTACTGATCATACTTGTTGGAGAAAGGCACAGAAAAGGCTGTGCTTAGAGATTTGTTTCACCTTTTTGTTCTCGAGTTGTGGCATCATTAAAAGCACACTCCTAAAGCCTCTCTGAATTTGGGGTACTACTTAAATATAGCTTTTGACTGAAGAGCGAATCAGAAAAGAAAAATGCGTGCAAAAAATCCACATCCAGTGAGGGATTTTCCTCTGGGGAAGTCTCAAGCCATCGTGTGTTATATATGTCTCTCCAGCTGATTATAGGCATTCGCTCAGCTGCTTCTCTCTGAATTTGTCAGGTTTCTAATGCAATATATAAATGTGTTCCTGCTTGACTCCCACAGATGGTTTTGATCAGGCTCCTATAAAAAGGAAGTTTCAATTAGCAGTGATCCAAACGTATTCTGGAGGTATATTTTTATGGCTGCTCAACGAATAGCAGTCTTTGTTCATAAGGCTGCGTGTGACTCTCAAACTCAATGCGGCCAGAACTGTGAGTCATCACCACAAGCACCGTACTCTGTTGCAGGGGTCAGACTCTGCCAAAACCAGAGGAATTAGCTAGCCAGATTGAATTAGCGGTTGAAACACATTAATTTATCCTACATAAATGTTATTGTGGCCCTGTGGGCAAGTACTTAGGTCATATGCTTTATGAACTATTTGCACCAAGAGGGCGTTCCAGCCGTAAATCAGTTCCAAAGCGCACCTTCGCAAAGTGTTCATGGCTCTGCGCTGCGGCCCCCTCGTCCGCACTGACTCCATCTCTTGGCACAGCGACGGCTCGCCATTCTGCGTGTGCTTCACTGGATGCCCCGCAAAAGGAGAGGATCAGTGGCCGGAGCAGAGCGGCGGCCGGGTCTAGTGGAGAAGTCAAGACCTGGCCGCCCCTGATGCTCGTGGGCAGCTGCGGGGCTGTGGCTCCAGGCGTCTGGCAGCAGGCAGGGCTGCTCGAATCGGTGCAGCTGTGTGGTAAATGGAAACATTCATATCTCAAACACACATACAACCCAGCCCTTGACAAGGCTGTTTCTCTTCTCGGGGAGGAGGGGAATTAGATATACTTTTGGCCAGATTATTTCGGAGTGAAAAAAAGTAGAAGTAAGTGTTTTCTGGCTGCAAATTGTGGTAACTGAGGACACATGCCAAGAAAGAATTATGCATAAACGATAGTGTTTAAACTTGTTTTTATGTGTTTGGATGTGTCTCTGCCAAAAACCTGACAGGGCCTCATTGTTGGAGCTTTTTCATCATGAAGCCACTGACTACACCCAGCAAACGTTTCATAAATAATGAAATAATTGGGGGCATCTAGTGTTGTCTGCTGGTGTCAACAGCTGCATGTAACACACTCTGCTTTCCAGCAAGCCAGGTACACGCTACAGCAGTGTGAGAAGGGAAGCAACGTCCATCTCCGGAGAGGAATGGTCTTTTTAAACAAACACATTTCACTCGGAGCTCTAATTCCACTTGGTTTGTTTGATTTGGGTTGCGCCTGCCTTTGCACAAAGGGTTGTTTGTTCTACGATTGTTCGTTTTTGTTCAGCTCAGCTAGCGCATACACCCCCTCGCACTGCTGCCACTGCGTCGCTGAATCACGCTGCACATACATCTTCCCCCACAGAGTGCCACAACACATGCCTCCTCTTGTTTTTTAATGTAAGACAGCCAGCATCCTTACTGGCTATCTCCGGTACTGCTGTTCTCAAGGACACAACAACCCTGTTTCAGACTCCGGACTACAACTCGCTTTTACCCACATTCCCTCGTCTCTGGGTTTGTTGATTTAAGAATCTTGGACGTTAATCATCTGGTGTAAATGACGTTTTCCTTTATACTGAATATTTCAACGGGATCACAAAAAGAATGTTTTTATAGCATTAAATATTCATAAAATCATGCTAAAATAGTTAAGGGGATATGAAATAGATGAAGCTTTGAAAGCATAAATATTTAATATTTTAATAGCTTTTCATAGGACATTTTTTTATTTTTATGAACCTTGTGCTGTTACCATACATTTGTTTTTTGAATGGAGAAAAAAAAATTATTCTTTTACGTATTTGCTATTATAAATTAAAATGTTTAGTCTACTTAATAGCTATTTGGTTTTGCTTAGCTTATGAAAAGAAAAAAAGAAAATCAGGTCTGATAACTGCCAGCCCTGCTTGTGTAAGTAATCTCCATTCATCCTGCTCCTGAAACACTCCTGGGTTGACTGTTTTTACTGCAGGATCCAGTTTACCATTATAAGGATTGCAAGATGGCTATTAAAACTCCCAGTGTAATTTTTCCACAAAATAGCCTTTTCTAGAAAGCAAATAAATGATTGTCTGAAGTGAGGTTGATTTTCAGCAATAATGAATCCATATGTTTCCCATTAAACCTGTCTTCAGAAAACTCATGACAGAAAGAAAAATCACTAGCAGTGACAAAAGAAATTCTTGTGTGACTTATATGAGTTTTTCTTTTGTTTTTCCTTTTAGATGTCTCTCCATTCTCTTTGTGAAACCAGAACCGCAGCACATAGCGTTGGGTGGCAATGGTTATGTGTTTCCTAAGCAACTGTTTAATCAATAGAAGTGGTAGGCTAGGCATTTACTACATTTCATTAATTGGGTTAAGGAAGTAGGGATATTTATGACAATTATTTGGAAAGCTGTGTAAAAAGATAGCCAGACAAACAAACCTCCGTAATCCACTTATACCTCACAGATGTCAAAGGGTTGAACAAGCCTATTAAACAAGCTATACGCCTGTCTGTTTGGAGGAGCTGTTAAATCATGAATCTCTGCACAGCACCTGAGGCAGTCAGTTAATAAAGATCTTTTGTAGCCGATTTCTGTTCTATTAAGGATGGACATAAAGCAGAATAATTTAAAATGTGTCAATAACTCAAGGCAAAAATGCTTAATGCAAGAAGCATCATCTTCTTAACTTGTAGTCAAGCATGCACAATGGTAACTGGTAGGTGGAATGTTACTCATGGGATCAGAAATAATGTTTTTGATAGATAATGTGGGGGTAGTAAAAATATTCCACAGTGGTGTATTATTGTGGTGTCTGTGTGGAAGTCAGATTTGAGCTTTAAAAATGGAAATTAACTTATTTTCTGTCAACTTTTCCTAGGAGAGAGTCTGAAAACTTGGCTGCCCTTTCAGGTGGATGAATCTATAAAGTGGAGACATTTTCACATTTTGTAATTGGAAAGGAATGCACCATTCTTTGCTTGTGGGGATACACTCTTCTGGAGGTGCTCTACACAGTGCAATGTGCTAGCTGGAGTAGGTGGTGACAGCGGTTTAGCACAGCAGCTCCTTGGAGGATCGCTGACTGGCTATAAGCTGCATCTCATTGACCATGCTGCAGAGCCATTCACCACATGCACAGCCCAGAACTGCACGTGCCTGCTTGAAGAGTAGACATGATGTGCACTACAGTGTTTTTCTGAGGGCGCGTTCCCATGGATTTGTGAACAATGGGTGCTAATTTGGCAAAATCTCTCCTCTTTCAGCTCCGTGGCATCCATGGCAGGGGTTTCACCAAAGTGGTGCTGCTGAGCAGGGCTATGCATGCCTCCCGCTTGGGACTGGCAGGTGTGCACCAGCAAGAGTATGCAGTGTGGATCAGACCTGAAGAGTGCCTTCTGAGCACTAAATGGGGACACAGGAGGAAAAACATAAATATATATATGTATTACTCAACGGATAAGTTGTACTGATTATCTCCAGGGGATGAGATCAGCTATTGTGACTTTATGTTCCCATCTTCAGAATCAGTGTTTTCTGCCTCCTGGGTACGTCTGGGACATGGCAGCCTCTTCTGTAGTATTTGCTGTGTTCCTCCTGTCGCTTTTCATGGATCTTGCTTGAATGAGGAGAGAAAAATAGACCAGATACGGCTTAAAAAAAGAGGGGGGGGGGGAAGCTGGAGGCCTATGCTAATGGTTATACTTGAATTGTCTAGAGACACAGCAGAGGCTTTAATTAAATTCACTATATTTAGTAATTTTTTGGCAGTTTTGATTGATTTATTATGTGTTACATCTGGTCTTGATTTACTGCATTACATTTATACTACTGTTTTGTTTTTGTCGCTTATGTGCTGCATATTAGTCATGAGTTCTTGTGGTTAGCAGTTTTTGAGTTACACTGTGCAAAACATTCACGCTACAACTTGAAACCAGGTGTTTCAATATGAAACCAAATCACTCCAAGATTTACACAAACCACTGGGTTAGCAACCCATAGAATTTGTGAAAATATATCTGTTTAGGTTAGAATTTTGTTTCTAAGGATGATGCTGTCTGCAGTGAATTTTCAGATGGGCATGTTTATAATTTGTGATATAGTTAGTATTGTAATTATGTATCTTATCAATTAATTGTCTTTGACCTTTTTTAAAGTATTTGCCCTGAAGAGCCAAACCAAACCAAAAATCCTAACAATCCTAACTCTGTGATGTATTCATTTTGATGCCGTATTTTAGACTAGTGGAAGGGTGTTTAAAATGAATGCTAATACACAGGGAAAAAAAGTTCTCTGGACCACCATTAAGCTTAATAAAATGTTTCCTATGAAGCACGGCATGGTTGTGATATAAAGTATCTGAGATCTTATGTGTCAGGAATTGTGCAGCTGCTTGAGAAATCAATGTACTTGTTTAGCTCAAAATGCTAGTAAATTATTACAGAGACCACTTAATAGAAAAATCATCTCAGCCATGGAAGCATTGAAGTGAGTATTCTGAACCTTTATAAATTTCAGTATATTCATTGTGTCAAGCACACTCACAAGGTCACAGAGGGCAAAGGAGACGTTGCGAATATTTTTAATGTGCTCGTCACATCACAGGTTTGAAAATGTTCATGATTTCTCTGGAAGGGGATGGATGAAAGGTGGAAATTCAAAAGAACATTTTAATACCTTAATTATCATGCCGCTTTCTCGTGGTAATAGTTAATGTGGAATTTCTCCTTTTGCAGGTGTGTATATATATTTGCATTTTCTGGAGGACATCGGTGTGTTTCAATCACAAGTAACGATGCTTAACATTACAAACTGACCTGGATTTTCTGAGCTTCCGTGAAGCTGGCTGGAATCTGATCTTGTTTGCACCAACCTAATAATAATGATTTCAGGATTATACTGATTTCACTGGATTTTCCATTGATTTCTGAGGGCATCAGAATCCGATTGCTGTTGGTAAAAGAAGATTTTTGTCTGCCTGTTTTCTAAAATGGATATTTTCATTGTCCTCTGTATTTTTTGTGTCTCTGCATTTTAGTATTGCTATTCCTCAATCTTGTTTTTATTGCTTTCTCTTTCCTTTAAAACAAGGCCTCCTCTTTAACTTTGGTCCTGCAGTTTTACAAAGTGCAATCCTCAGTGGCAGGACAGGCTTGAGGCCATCCTACTCACTGACTCTCCTTCTTGCTCCTGCCACACACCACTGGTGTGCACCCTTGGTGCCTCCCCAGTTGTGCTGGATGACCATTCACATGACTTTGAATAGACAGCTGATATGTACATCTTCAATTGCATATTTTACTCATTTGATTTTCAGAAGGTCGTTTCTCCAATCCAGCTTGCTGCATGGCTCGGTCAAATGGAGCATGTTGTAGCAGGTGAGTGGTACACAGAGCTAGTACTGCTAGGAGAGGCCACTTTGAAAAAACTGTCCTAGTTTCCACTAAAATAATCTAAGAAGCAATGTATGAATGGCTGATGTCTAAAATAATTTTTTTTAAAAAGAAAACAATAATAATCTAGTAAATGTGGAACTTGGTACCAGATAAATCTTGGGCACAGATATCCAAATGTAATTTTAGTCTTAGCTGTTAGGAACCCAGGAACATCAGATGGGCCTAAAGGATTTTTTAGCTCTGTGTAGGACCTAGCTGGTCAAGAGAAGGATCGTAGAGAAATTAAGTCTCTACCTCTGAAGTGCAAGGTGAGGACACTGTTATGGAGAAAATGGTTAGACTGACTCATTTTCTTGGTACTGATTTCTGAAGAGTTTGGATACTTTGAGTTCTTTTTGAGTGAGAGAAAAGGCAGTGAAAAATTTTGCAAGTCTCTGGGAATCTCAGATCCCAAGGTTCTCAGCTGATGTATCTTAAGCCTACACGTGTGTGATGGCTTGACCTTGGCAGGCCACCAGGTGCCCAGCAAGCCCTCCTCAGCAGAACATGGGGAGAAAATATAATGAAAAAGATTGTGGGGCAAGGTAACGACACAGACATCACTCACCAGTTAGCATCATGGATAAAAAAGACAGCTTGCGGAAATTAACATAATTTATTACCACTTAATAACACATTAAGACAGTGAAAAATAAAACAAAACTAAAACCACATTCTCCCCTGCCCCCTTCTTCCTAGGCTCAGCTTCACTCCTGACTCTTCTACCTCCTCCACCCCAGCAGCACAACGGGACAGGGAATGGGGAATGCAGCCAGATCATAACACTTCCTCTCTGCTGTTCCCGTCTCCTCATGCTCTTCCTCTGCTCCAGCTTGGGTCCTTACCAGGGGATGCAGTCCTTCAGGAGCAGACTGCTTCAGCATGGGTCCCCCATGGGCCTATAACCTATGGTCCTGCCAGAAAACTTGCTCCTGCGTGGGCTCCTCTCCACAGGCTGCAGCTCCTGCCAGGAACCTACTCTGGCATGGGGTGTCCATGGGCTGCAGCTTCCTTCAGGACTTGTGTAGCTGCTCTGGCATGGGGTCCTCCACGGGCAGCAGGTGGATATCTGCTCTACCATAGAATCCCATAGGCGGCAGAGGGACAACCTGCCTCACCATGGTCTTCACCATGGGCTGCAGGG
>RSEF01000031.1:64886231-64945613 GCA_003993805.1 Himantopus leucocephalus
GCTCAGCCTTGGCCAGCGGCGGGTCCATCTTGGAGCCAGCTGGTATTGTCTCTATCGGATATGGGGGCAGCTTCTGGCAGCTTCTCACAGAAGCCAACTCTACGGTCGCACCTTCCCCTGCTACCAAAACATTTCCACGTAAACCCAATACAATGTGTTAAAAAGGTAAACATGTAGTCTGTTATTTATTATTCTGTCCACTGTTTCAGGTAACATAGGAACAGCGCCTGTCTTTAAGCACTAAAAAAAACCAAAGTAGGCAGCAATGTAAGAAAAAGAGGAAAATACTGCAGGGTGAGGAAGATTGGATCTTTGGAGTGTTATCTCTATTTTGTGCAGTCTGGAGGTTACCATGTCACTTTTCCTTTTTTTTTTTTTTTTTNCTGGAAAAAATGGTGTCAGCTTTGGAAGACTGAGGAGCTGTTGATATGTGGATTTGAATCTATGAATCCAAATTCATGGAAAACCAGTTGGAAAAATGGTGCAGTGCATTATAGCTTATTCTTGTTTTCTGGTTACGGAACATGTCTTTATGCTCTAACTTAAATTGAGAAACACCAGACATTTCAGATTATTCATATTTCAGTTATCAAAGACATCAATTAATAGCAACAATTTTTTATATTGCCAATGAAAACATTTTAAGATCTCTTGTTTTGGTGACTGAATGAGACTTGGAAAATGCAGGATTAGAAAGGTAAACATTGGGAAGTACACTTAGCTGGGAGGAAACATGAAGAGTTGGGAAGAAAGGAAAGCACTGGGAAGAAATCAGTTCACACTGAGGTATTTGGCTTTGTTACTCCTTTCAAAATCAGCAGTAATTCAGGCACTGAATACTTGTTCAAAATCCAATTTGTAGCTGCAAGAATAAAGGACAGCATAACATACTTTGCAACTTTTCTTATTTCTTTCCTTTCAAAGGCTCTCTGCTTTTGAAAATATGCCAATCCAGATGTGCAGTCTGTTGACCTAGCTGATTGCTTTTTATGAATTGTTAGATAAAGGCTGGGAAAAGACAGCTAAAATAAGTTACAGCTAAGTCCTGGTAATATAGACTGGAAAGTAGTTTGCATTTTTCAGCCATGTGAAGTTTGACTCATGCGGATAGTTTGCAACAGTTCTATAAGGAAGGCTGCAACTTCTTACAGTCCCCTCTGCTTTCAGAGGGAAGTAACATCAGTTATACAAAATGTGCTCTTTACTCAGATTTAACTTCTCATTCATTAACACTATAGGTTTTGTTATTCAAAATTAAAAGTTGTATGTACTACTACTAGGTTTTTATATGCAAATGAAAGACTTTTAAAGGACAACTGGGCATTCTTCATTTTGTCCCTATCATTCACTGCACCATTCACTGCATCATTTGATGATTCGTACTTCAGAAATGCTAAACTGTGACTTTCTGGATAACTTTCTTGTTGAATTTCACTATTATCAGAAAAATAGCTGCTTGAGAAGTCTTGCAAACATTCAGAACTGAACTGCGTGTAATCTCAAATGTAATGAATAAAATTAAAGGAAATCAAGGGAGAAGACTGACCCTGCTTATAACTTACGACTCTCCACCCCATTTCCTAGTTTTACCTTAAATCTCTGGTTTGTCTTGATTTACTGTCAGTTACCTCTAGATTTTGGAGAAGATATAAGCAGATTGCAGGAAACTTAAGCTCATGACTCCCTTTGTTAAAATGTGCAGTTGCTTCACTGGGATAGAGCTCCCTATATATTGATGTTGACTTCTTTTTCTCCCCCCATGCACAAATGGCAAGAGTTATGGTCAGGCGTGCCAAAATAAATAACAAAAAAGCATGGGAAATAGGCAGCTTTTATTTTTCTTTACAGAAGAGACTCATGTTGTCATTCAAGAGAATTTACATAAGCTCCTACTAATTGCAGACTTATTCCAAGGGTATTGATTCAAGTTAAATTACTGGAAGATATCCTTTGTAAATCACTTGGTATGTTATTTGTTGACATATCAAGTTTATTTCCATTAGAGAAAATGGGTGTCCAAGTTTGTCTTTAACCATTTCAACATTAGCATTAAAATTGATAAATTATTTCTATAGCGATATTGATCCAAGGGTCATATGTGGCAGGGCACATGATTTATCCCAGGTTTTTGATCTGATGAACTGTAGTGTTTAATTTGCAAAATGTTTGCCTGGCTTTTTGAATTCAGATACTCTCTAGGTGTAATCTGATTTTGCAGACAAGTAGGTTTATTCTGTAGTACCAGAATCTGATTTTGATTTCTGGAATTTCCAAACGACTATTCTAAAATGTTCTAAAATTTCTAATTGTCAAAAGTTTGTTTTCCCTTTTTATTAATCAAATTTCTTCATCGCTAAGAAATCACAGATCTAGGATCTAAGATAGATCAGCAAAGATCTTAAACAAGCTTAAACAAGATTTTTATGCAAGCAAGAATTATAATTACTACTTCCACTGACTTTCTGGGGGAGTTGTCTGCACTGCCCTTCCAAGTTAAGGCCTATATCTTCTATCTTTATCATCGTTTTTAAGGTAAAATACATTGGTTTTTTATTTTAAAGCACCACTAATGCCTGCAGAATAGTTACAGCACTGCAAACTCATTTTTACCATGCTGGGATGATTCAGTGTTAATTATCCTGTTTAAAAGAGAACGAAAAGCAAACAT
Organism: Himantopus leucocephalus; assembly: GCA_003993805.1. Lineage (NCBI taxonomy): Eukaryota > Metazoa > Chordata > Aves > Charadriiformes > Recurvirostridae > Himantopus > Himantopus leucocephalus. Next base: position 64,888,900 of record RSEF01000031.1, read on the forward strand.
GGTGTTTCCTAGGAATAGGTTAAGATTAGAATTACCGGAAATGAACTCAGGATTGCACTGGTAGATAAAGTTCGGTTTATTTTCACCTGACACCTTCAAGTATTGTAATTTGATACAATAGACCTGATACAGTTTTAAACAAAAAGAGAGAAACGACATTTGATCAGCTAAGACTTTTGGAGCAGACATAGGAGGGAACTAAGTGTGTTTGTCTTACTACACCTCAAAAAGTAGCTGGATTCTTCAGATGTATTCAGATTGTATCTGTACTGTATGTCCTTTATGCTAAATCTGTATGCATATTTAAGGACAGATAAATCAGCGAATTGTTAATCTAAGCCTTGTTAATCTAATCTGAAGCCCTGTGGAGTCAACTTCTGTATTACTATGCACGGTGTGAAGTGTACACTTGCAGTTCTGGAGTATTGTATTTTTGGTGCAATCTTGTATTTGGGCAGGCTTTGTTCATCTTGGATGAGAAATAGCTTATGTGGATGGTGCATATTTATCTACCAGTAGTTTTAGCTCAATAATTATGAACACATCTGCAGCTGTCATAGTGCACCTGAAGGAACCAGGGCTGAACATAAGTCATGCCCCTGCTGCTGGTACACTTTGTCTTCACTTTCTCCTCTTTCCTCCTTTGTTCTGTAAAGGCACAGGATTGGGATCTGTACAATTAGATGACAGTGCTTATCCCATACTGCCACTTTCAGGGGCATGAAGTCCCTCTGCACCTCTGCTTCCAGTCTCAGGTACTCAGGGTGTCTCTACAGTCCCTTCCATGGCCAGGTTTTGAGCTGCCTGGCTCTGCATGACATGTTAACTCCTACTCCTTTGTGTGCTTTTCCATACTGAAGCCTTGCCGCTCCACAGGTATTCTCCCAGTGAGTGATGAAACACATTACTGCAACGACACAATTCTTTGCAATTATTATGTTGTAAGCAGTTGGTATTAGAAGAGTTTCAGAGAGCCATTTATCTAAAAAAAAAAAAAAGGAAAAGATAACATTAAAAAATGCTAATGCTTGACTGTAAGCTTCTGCAAAATGCTAGAATTGCACCCCAAAGCCTTTTTGTGCTTTTGCAGCACGGATGTAACTATGGTGACAGTTTCTTTCTTAGTAATATTAGTCTAGTGCTCCCTAAACTCTGAGCAGCATATTAAATCAGATCTGATTAAATTGGGTTCCCTTGATAGAGCAGAAGATTGCTTAAACCTTTCTAATTTGTGACCTATGATTGTGCTCAGTTAAATGTGATATTAAGGTCAAGGTCTAACATAAAGTCACAGAGAACACCACAAATTCATTACTACATTTTAATTCATGTAGTGACACATCTGAGAACATGCTCCTTTACCTTTGACCCTCAGTTGTAAAGGAAATCCATCTGTACTTACTAGGTTATGCAAACCTCTGGAGAGTAGATTGTCAGGATTGTTAAGGATAAAGAAGGTCACGATAAGGAGACATCTGTATAAATACTCTATCATTAATATTCTCCTTCACAATGAATATCAGCAAAAATCAGTAAATAAGGGCCACAGTCAACAATGCCTCGTGACACCTTTCAGAGCAGAGGACACATTGGGGGGTATTTATAATGTTCATTCGACTTTGGGTGTCTTGCTCAGCTACAATTAAGTGGACCAAATAAGGCACCTAAATTTCCTCTGCAGTTAACAGAGACAGGTTACCGACAAGGCAGCGATTCACCACCGGAGTTAGATGCTGAGAAGGCAGTACAAATACTGCCTTTGTTCTGACATACAATGTATGTGAGCAAGATAGAATGGGCATCAAAATGCAAGAAGAAAGCTGAAGGAGAAAAGAAAGTACTAAATTATAGTAGCAATTACAAATTATTTAGTTACAAGATGCCTGTTCCCAGCCAGGACAATTCTTTTTATGTACACCCCATTTATTTGGCTCATTCTCTACATGAGTTTTTTCACAAGTGAAAAAATGAGACAGTTTATTGCTTTGTTTGCTGTAGCTATTCAGCTGGTGTAAATGTTATATATTCGGTCATATCTTGTTCTTTAGCACTGTCAACAGCCTGTCAATCTTCATATTTGCAAAAAAGAAAAAACACCAGCCACCCCACTGTGCTGAATGTGACACATTGTAATGTCAGAGGACCAAGAGACAGGTGATGGTTTATGATAGAAATAAATCTTTTATGAGAGCAAACTTGGGAGAATTGCATGCTTTTGTAGGGGATATATCTCTGCACAGCTATCACTGACAGTCTCCTCAAATGCATCAGTTTGATAAGGCAAGGTTTTTATTGTGTCTAATCATGTATTGAGTCATGGCAGGGGGAGGTATATGCTTTTTGTATATATAAAATATGTAATATACGCGTGTGTGTGTACCAATATAAATGGGTTCATGTCTTTATATATGTTTGAAAAGAATTAGATTCATTAAATGATCCTTAAACTGACTCCCCCATTTTATGGTACAATTCTGATTGCTACACAGCATGCAAGAGTATTCTGGCTTATTGCATTCTGAAACGAGACAAAATGCTTTGTGGAAAAAGACTAATTTGAATAAGAGGACATGGAGTTAAACTGTGTATTTTGAAATACAGTGAGATGTTGCATTTTTCATATCTTTGCAATATTTTAAATACGTTGCCTGTAACTAGGTTGCAGAATCATTTCGAGTTTTTATCTGAATATGTATAAAAGAGTCCTACCCTTCCAGAAAGAAACAGAAACAGAAAGCCACACATCCTATGGCCAGGTAAAATCATTTGAAGGATTTTATTATGAGCTCTTCCTATAACAGTGATCATCACATCCTGCCCTCTGAAGATTCCATTTTTACAATTAAGATATTGCAGCCTTATCATGTTGCCATGATAAAAATAATTGATAAGAATCACAAGCCTCACAAATCTCTGCTTTTTATTTGTGGAAAAAGTCAGGATGTGTGTGAAAATTTCTGTGCGAAAAAGCCACAATATCATAACGAACCTAGCAAACAGAGTTGCAATTCTAGTCTCCTCTCAGCTATTTGTCTAACTATTGTGTAGCACTTTTGTCATTCATTTGCTAACCTGACTGCCCGTCAAGTTATAATTACAAACCCCACCCAGTTTTCTTCTCTTTAAAATGGCAATCACATGAGATAAAATGAGTGCTCAAACAGTCAACACCACAAAAGCACAGCACTGGTAAGAAAAAAAAAATCTTTTTTTTTCTTCTTTTAGCTCCTCCAAAGTTTTATGCAATTCTGTGCTAAACTTACCCCTTCTTCTTATACTGATGCTGTTTTTCCTGTTTCGTTTTGTAGTTGCTTATCTGACCAGCACAATTGCTGCGTGGTGCCTTTACCACAGATCCATGGCAAGGGTCAGCACACAGTCACACAACCCAAAGGACAGACCAAGGGTGATAGTGTCTTTTTGTAGTAAGGTAATCTTATGACAGGCAAATTCTTTTGCTTGATAGCTGCTGCATGATACAGCAGTGGATATTGGGGTCCACAGGCTGAAGCCCAGACACAGGGTTATGAAGGGAAAAAGAGAATAAATGTGTGTTTTATTTTACACTGGATAAAAAAAGCCCATTCTGCCTCTTGTCTGAAGATCTGTGCCAAGAATCTTATAGAAATGCCTGATGATTCTGTCTAGCTGCATAAGAGCAGTTGTTATATTTCTTCAACAGACCAAAAGACATTACTGTCTTGCACTTGACACATCTTTTACTCTCATGGTATGAACTTGGAGCACAGGAATATAAAGAATACACCGACAGGCAGACACATGGTAAGGATCCCAGTCTGGCCCTGTGATAGCTGAACTTAGTGTCCAGTTAATTCCATCTACCAGTCCTGGAAAGCAAAACATTATTCCATACACTATTTTGCCAAATACTCCCCACTAGTAAAATTGTTAAGCTCTGTAGGCTTCAGCTCTGTTTTGTTTGCAAAGCTGCCTAGTTGTGTTTCCTGTCTATTGTTTGGTCCAAAACCTCAAATTTTGGCTTTTTGTACAAGCATATGTTTTCAGAGACCTCTTTCTGCATCCTTTTTTTCATAACAGGTATGATTATTAACAACAAACTCAGATGAAGAAGCAGGAAGAAGGGGATTTCTCAACCCAAACAAATTCCCTCATTCACTTTTTTTTTTTTTCCTTGTTCTGTTTATTTGTGTGTGGTTTTTCACATTTTTTTAAATCCTCTGAATCCCATCTGGTGAGTAGCACAAAGTGTCTCTTCCCAAAACTCCCACTCTAGGAATGCTGTGTGATGCCAAAGCGTAGGATGTGTTAATGCAAAGGCCAGAGCTAGCCTGCTCTGTCATCAGCTGATCCCCTGCCAAGCCTTGCTCGCCAGGGCACAGACATAGGCAGTGGACAAAAGTCAACAGATGTAGCTCAGATTAGTAGGCAATGGTTTGAGGGATATCCAAATGGTTCGGATGCTTATCCCAGTGGCCAGGCATTTGAGCAAATCTGCAGCAGCGCCCATGACTCTTTTCCCACAGCTCGCTGTAAGCCTTCACGGCCACCCCCTGCCATAATTTTCCTTCCTTCTTCCCTTTTGCCAGAGCTACTGCCTACTTCTGTTTATCACCTGTGTGGCCTGCGGTCTCCTCTGGTCTCCCTCTGTCCCCATTTGCGGGTGTGTTGTCCCTGTGCAGTTCAGCTGTGCACGGGCAGAGGCGGGGAGCTGGGCTCTCTGTTCTGGTGGCGTTGGAGCATCTTCCTACATTTTTGCAGGCTGTGTGAACTTGAACAACCAATATATTCCTCTGACATCAAACACTGTTCCAGCCTGTTCGTTTATTTAAGCAAGCCTGAGAATTTGCTATGAGATCCCATAAAGGGGACAGCTGAAGACCAGATCTCCTTTTTGTAGGTTAATGACTTGGATTCATTAAGAGCAGCTTTTTTTTCCAAACACAAGAACTGTCTAGCCTGTTGGACAAGCAGAAGGTTTGCCACTAGTGGGGTTTTAAATAGAATAATCTGAGGCGTATTAATGGATATGCCTAAAAAGTCTGGATATTGCTAAATCAAAGTCTGTGTAGTTATTTTTTCTTCAGATTGAAACTGAAGTTTGTCTAAGTTGCCATTTCTCATTTGAGTTGCTTCAGACTGAGCTACAGAAGAGGATAAACCAGGGAAACAGGGTTAAATCACTATTTATTCACAGACTTATTGGCAAAAATAATATATATTACTCCCTATATTTTAATAACTGGAGAGAATTACTATGAATTTTACTACAGTTAAGAATACTTTTTAAATATCTGTGTGTTTGCAATTGATTTTATAAATGTCTGTGTGGGTGTATAAATTTATGTAGATGTAAATTTTATCAAAAAGATTTCTATGCAGATCGCTCCTTTATTTTATCCCTATTCCTTTGTAGAAATAAAACTAAAAAAGAGATTAAGAAACAGAATCCAAACCCCTAAATGTAACTCTAGCTAATTTCAATTTCACAAGGAAAATGATAACCAAAAGTATTTCACTGAAAAGTAGTAGATTTTATTTTTATTATTTATTTTTGTTTCACGAGATGAAAAAAAACTGTGGGGAATTCTTACAACTGTGCATTCCACAGTGTCTACAACCTTAGAAACTGTGAGAACTGGAGAGAAGCATTTCTCTTGCTAGTAAACTTGTGGCAAGTTTCAAAGGCTGTGAAATTGAAAGAAGACCCATCCTAAAGGGTAATATATAATACAATCTCAAAAAGGTTTGTACAGGCTTGAAAAGGACTCAGAAAACATACAATGATACTGAAAAATACAAGTTTCTTCAATATAGATGTGTATCAAACTTTGTAAAAAACTCTTGTATAAAGTAATATTCAGATATTTTTTTTTCTTTTCAGTTTAGATTGTACCTTTGGAAAGGGTCATTTTGCCCTGAGAGATGGTGGTAGAGGAAATGGCTTTTTGATCTTTCCTCTGCCCTTTAGTTCTTCCCCACTCCACGCTCCCTCACTCAGACTATTGGGCTAGTCTGTTGCCCCTGCCCAAAGGCTTAGTCCTGTCCCCAGGGGCTGTTTTCAGAAGTCAAGGAACACTGGAGCACAAGGGCAATCTGTCCAAATGACCTCTCCTTTAATTGTGCCCCCTGTTCATACAAATTAACACAGCTGTACTGTTCCTAAAACCAAGTCAATTCTAATCCTATCAGAACACTGTCCTTTAAATCTACAGAATATATTAGTGTGCAAATTACTATAGGCTTGGGGCAGCCAAGATTTACCTACTAGAAAACCTGCCAAGGATTTTTTCTCTCTTTTTTTCGCACAAAAAAAGCACTGTGGATGGAAATTGATATAGTCTACAGACAAGATGGAGAACCATGCCAGTTAATTGATCTGTGTTTTTTATATAAAGTATAAAATGATGAGTAGGAAGGAGGATGTGCAGGGTATGTTAGTAGATGCATTGGAAAAGTGAATAACTATTACATTAGTTAGCGACACATGCGAAAACAGAAGGGAGAAGGGAACCATGAAAAGGAAAACAGTTAAGTGATTAAGCGATCCGTGGGGTTTGTTGTTTCATGGCCAGTACCTGTTTTTTTAATTAATCTGTCTTGACATTATTAGAAAACCCTACTGGAAACAAAAGATTTAAGAGCAAAATATGTTGTTGAATGATCTGCAAAAGAAGAGAGCTGTGGCATGTAAACTCAGCTGAGTGAGGGAGGAATCTGATGCTGAACAGACTGGATGAACTACAAGGGAAAGACAGAAGTAGACAAAGGAAGCACAGAAAAGTGATAAGCTGTGCAAATCAAGGGATCTTGATCTTTAAGGCAAAATTAAGGTAAATGGAATGTGGAGAGTGAAAAAGTTGATAAGCAGACTTGTAGACAGGATAGGCATGGTCAGAAAGATAATGAGACCATTACTGCCTTTTTTGGGGTACACTACATCCACCCTTGGGATATAAAGAAGGTCAGAGTGAGAGCAAAAGGGTAGAGACGATGACAATTTTTTAATAAATTGTAAGAGGTTAAGAACTATATTTAAGAGTATTCATATGGTCAATGAAATGAAAAATTAAAAGCAAAGTCTGAATTGAGAGCACAGGAGGAAATAAAAGGCTGAAAGAGAAACATGTTTTAATTTTGGGTGTTTTGGAAGACATATAACTTTGAGTTAAGGGGTCTGTGTTCAGGTGTAACAAGTGAAGAAAGACAGGAATCATTGGGACAAAAGAGATAGCACAAGCCTTTGTCACCTTCTACAACTATTAATGTCATTACTGACTTTCTCTGAGCTACAGTAGGCCTTGAATCAGACCCTCTGTGAGAAAAGCAAACAGTCCAACGAATGATCAGGAAAACAGCCACTTCCATTTATCAGGAAAGATGAAGACAGCAATGTTGTTTGACCACTTGTTATCGTGGGGATTGAATTTAGCATGAATGCGATGGATGGAACGTGAAAATTAGGAGCTGTGAGTGGACTGTGAAGACAGGGGGAGAGAGCTGGGGTTGTTCAGCCTGGGGAAGAGAAGGCTCTGGGGAGACCTTATAGCAGCCTTCCAGTACTTAAAGGGGGCCTACAGGAAGGATGAGGAGGGACCCTTTATCAGTGAGTTTAGCCATAGGGTGAGGGGTAACAGTTTTAAACTGAAAGAGGTTTAGATTAGATATTAGGAAGAAATTCTTTACTCGGAGAATGGTGAGACACTGGAACAGGTTGCCCAGAGAAGCTGTGGATGCCCTATACCAGAAAGTGTTCAAGGCCAGGCTGGATGGGGCTTTGAGCAACACAGGCTAGTGGGAGGTGTCCCTGCCCATGGCAGGGGGGTTGGAACTAGATGATCTTTACAATTCCTTCCAACTCTAACCATTCTATGATTCTATGTTTCTATGACTGGAGGACACAGGACAGTCCATATGCAGGCCACTGAAGGAAGGAACAGCATTATAGTCTACTTAGTAAAAAGAAGACAAAATTGAATATAAATGGTTTCCCACCTCATAAACAGAGATCAACCATTCTAAAAGCTGAAATAATAAAAAAGAAACAACTTTTGGGGCGGTTTGACCTTCTCTTCCTACTTTCTGCTAATGTCTCTGAAACATGAAAACGGACTGCACTGGCTAAGCAGGTTGGATGGCCCACCTTTTCCATTTTTTTCCTGAACTTTAAAGTTTGAAGTTCCCCAAATATTTTTCCCTTTGTATACAGATTGCCTTTATCAGATTTCAAATGCTTTAACTTAAATATTTAAGTTAAAAAGCATTTGCAGTAGTTCTCACTTGTCACAATAGGGTTTATATATTTTTACACAATCCAGACTGCCTATGTAGATGAAAGCCAAGAGTGGATACAGAGCACTGGGATAGTACTTCACACCTCATTTACTTTTAAAATGTCGTTTCCTTCACAGGAGTGGAAAAAAAGTACTTTGCCATCTATCTCTCAAAAACCTACATGCTAAAGAACTAAGCTACCTACATCACAAAACAGAAAATACTTATTAGAATTCAAAAAGGAAGCTTTAATGGCCAACATTAGACCAAACTCCTACATGCTTGTCAGTTATTGGTACCTACATCTTCAGAGATACCAGATATCAAAAACTTGATTCAATCCTTCATGAAACAAATATTAAATTGGTAAAGTACTTTTACAGATATAAAAGCAATGAATGCTTGATCAAGCATAAAAATTAAGTGAAAATCCTTGTTTATCATGTTTAAAATAGGCAGGAAAATAAGAAGGGCTATGACTCAGTTGAGGACCAAACAGCCTCTCACAGCAAGACACAGTCTTAAGGGATGTTCTGGTTCTACAAGAAGTCTATGTGGCCAGTCATTGGGGAAACTTCTTCTGTAGCTGCTTATTAAACAGCTGTCATAGTCAGATTAAAATAGACAATTTTCATGCTAGCCATCGTCATATCATGTATTTAAGAAAGAAGGAAAATATTTGTCAACTAAAACAGCTTTAAACAAAACCTCCACATGAATCTTCAAATGAATGTTTTCAAAATAATGGATATTAAGTTCTCTTTGCAAGTGGAGTATCAAGGATTTAGAAATAGCCATATATGTCTATAAGGTGGGATACAGTTGTAAAAACTTTAAAGTGAAGAGCTTTGTCACATAATTTTTATGATCTCCAGTAAAATTAACACACAAAGAATAGATTAAATACTGCAGTTAGGGAATAATTTCATTCTTACTAGTGAGGATAAAGTGGGAAGTGTTTGGGGGTTAATTTGTCATTCACAGATTATCTACTTTTGTAGCTACGCAATTTTTCTTCATACTCTTCAACTTGATGTTTCCTTCTTAGAGTCTGTCACTGAAATTGGATTTATTTGGATATTGACAAACAGAAGGAAGTAATTGAGACTGAGCAGGAGAAGCAATTTATTGTGGCATATGTATTTCCTAGAGCTGTAAAGTTATCATCAGAAATCAAGACAATCTAACAACTTTAATGTAAAATATGGAAAGCTTTCCATATGTGAATATGTCTTGGCTACGTAACTTTTCTCTGAGCCCTCTTAAGCATTCCTTCTAGTATTCCTTCTAACATTTTTGTCATGTATGTAAATGATATCTCTTGTTGTGTAGGACTTTCAACTCAAATAGCTTTTCTTCCGGGCTGAATCATTATTGCTTCTTGCCATCTCACTTCTAAAGCATACATTTCCTTTTAATCATTTTATTTAAAGGTCAGGAGAGTCCTCCCTCTTGCTAGTTGTTCATTGCATTTGCCGTTCTCTACCATGGGGCTTCAGAAATTATTCTTTGTCCTTTCATTCTTCAGACACAGGAGCTTGCCAGCATCTGATAAACATGCATCTCATGAAAACACTAGGAAGGGAGAGACGGATCAGGGTAATCCCAGCTGCCAGCACATTTAACATACCAAGCAGAAGTAAGAGCTGACAGCAGTGGCATGGGAAGAGCAAAACCAATCCTCAGCTGAGCTTTCCCATCTCTCATCTGTATCTTTAATATTAAAGCAGGGAGCTGTTTGCACTTACAGATATTTCCTACAACTGTCTACACCTGACCCAATGTCACTGAGTGTTATTGTGTCTCCTCTGAGAACTCTGGCACACTTTTGAGTGACTAAAGTGCCTTAGGACCTAATGCTACCTGGAGTTGGGTAGGGCTAGGTTGAAACAGGGCTGTGTATACGCCTCCTGGGAGGAAAGAATTGATGGGTTTCCATTAATGGTTACACAGCTCCTGAAGAGTTCATATGCAGAAAAGATGTTGCACTTTGTCCATTTGAAAATTCAACTGAGAGACAAACTTTTTCCAACTAAACAAGAATAAAAATAATTGACACCAAACTAGGAGGAGGGACTGACATGCCACAGGGTTAGGTAGCCTTGACAGGCTGGAGAAATGGGCTGGCAGGAACCTCATGAAATTCAATAAGGAGAAGTGCAAAATCCTGCAGCTGGGGAGGAACAACCACTGGTACCAGTACATACTGGGGGTTACCCAGCTGGAAAGCAGCTTCGCAGAAAATTCCCTGGGGGTCCTGGTGGACACCAAGTTGAACATGGGCCAGCAATGTGACCTTGCTGCAAAAACTAACACTCTCCTGGGCTGCATCAGGAGGAGTGTTGCTAGCAGGTAGAGGGAGGTAATCCTTCCCTTCTGCTCAGCACTGGTAAGGCCACATCCAGAGTACTGTGACCAGTGCTGAGCTCCCCAGTACAAGACAGACATGGACATACTGGAGAGAGTCCAGCAAAGCGCCACAAAGATGATGAAGGGACTGGAGCATCTCTCCTATGAGGAAAGGCTGAGAGAGCTGGCACTGTTCAGCCTGAGAAAAGAAGGTTCAGGTCCCTTTGGCACCACCTTGAAGGGAGGGTGCCAAAAGGATGGCGCCAGACTCTTCAGTCGTGCCCAGTGACAGGACCAGAGGAAATGGGCACACACTGAAACACAGAAAGTTCTCTCTGAACATCAGGAAACATCTCTTCACTGTCAGGGTGACCAAGTACTAGCACAGGTTGCCCAGGGAGGTTGAGAAGTCTCCGACCCTGGAGATATTCAACAGCTGTTTGGACATAGTCCTGGGCAACTGGCTGTAGGTGGCCCACGTGAGCATGGGGGTTGGACCAGATGACCTCCAGAGGTCCCTTCCAAACTCAGTGATTCTGTAATTCTGTGATTCTGTGAATGTGTATTTCCTGGTCTGCATTTATTCCAAAATCAATGAATCGGAGAGATCTTAGTATAGTCGTTGAAACTCTTACGAACACAATTAGCTTCTTATGCTGTCTAGGAGAAACCATATTCCTGTAACTTTTTCACTAATACTTCACACAATTTGTTAGAGTGCCCTGGTGCTGTAAGAGCACCTATGAAAGTTTTACTGTACTCAGAACCATGTTTTATCACAGTTACAGTGCACCAGTTCCACAAGATTTTTCCACAGAATATTGTGTCTTTTTCTTGATCCATGCATACACAAGAATAATAAAGGAATAGACTTGTAATGACAATTTTGCATCCCTGTTACCTTTACCAAGGGTCAATATTCCTGCCATCTTCAAACTCTTTTCTGTCACCCACTCTTCACTTTTTTTTTCTTCAAATAAATTAAATACACAAAGTCAGATATATTTTTGCTGCATTTACATTAGAACTATTATATGGTGTTGATTTTCATACTATCATTTCTTTGAATAGCTGCTCATAGGCAGTATCAGCTGAAGACGAATCCCTGCTCCATCCTGGTTCAAATCAAATAGCGAGATTTGGTGTGGACTATCCTTCAAACATTTCAAACTGTTCAGAGTTAAGATGTCTCTTTCTTGCCAGCTAGTAGACCCAAAGAGAGATCTCTTGGGTCATCCACTATTAGGAGATGTGTGCTTTGAACACTTCATCCACACTGTATAGTGACTATAAATTACAATGCCATTTGTAAAATTAAAAGAAGAATCTGTTCTTGTTCCTCATTAAGATATAACAAAACTTTCAGGATTTTGTAAGAAAGGAAAAGAACCCATTATGTACCCTTACTAGGCTCCTCCTCAGAAAGGGGCATTTCTTTGTGATTCCTAAATTCGCAGCTAATCAGATTTCCAGAGCAGTTCAGACTACTTCTCCACTAGAAGATGGGAGGGGGAGGGATCACAGATAATGAATGATGCATGCCCTGAGGATTTCTTGTACAGGAAGGAGAAGGATGCAAGAAATTACAAACTCTACTTCGCTTACAACTAGCATTCCTTCATCAGTAGCAACAGATGGAAGAAAAGATATTAGGCCACAGTCATCTGTGTTCTCTCAGGAATGCCCTGAGAGGTCAAGCTTCCTCTATGTTTTTTTGTTAGGGTCCAAGTAGTTTTATTTTCCTTGTCTCTTTAATCAAATATTATTCATACCCCAGGGCAGGAGAAACACTCAATCAGATTACATTCATAGTCTATTTGCCTGACATATAACTTACATTGTTCTGTGTGATCATGTAACTGAAGACTATTATAATCCACACACACAGGACGACAGTCTTATAGTTGTGCATTCATCCTTAAAGTTGGCATCTCTTGACATTTGAGTAGTTCACCATGTAAACTTAATGTTGCATGAACACGGTTGCTTTTTGCACTTAATTTCTTAAAGTATTTTTAATGGAAAAATTTGGTACAATAGAGAGAGAAAATCAGAATAAGTATACACGGTATACAAGGACTTTGAAGCTGTACAGCTTGCAAATAATGTAATTACAGCTTCTTAATTTCATTTTCAAGGTGGGTATCAGGGCAGTCCATGAACTCCATTGCCCTTGATCAACATTGCCAGAACAAAACGATCCAGAACCTTTTTAACCAAAAAAAAAAAAATTCTCTTTCATCTTCACTTTCTAACTTATTTATTAAAAGATCATCTTTGTTAAAAGTACCAGCTTAATCACAATTAATCTATTTGTTGCTAGATAAATTCATGGTAATGCTGTTTCAGTTCAACAACAGTCATTACTATTCACTATCATTAGATTAAATCAGTGTCCTGGGAGACGACATCTCCCGTATAACATGTTCAAAAGCAATATTTGAGGACTTTAATTCCAAACATGACTAATATACAAAGTGTCCCAGAACTGCCATTGCTTCTGCAGAGGACAACAGTCAACAGCCTCAAGGACTTAGCAGAAAGGATGACTGTTTAGCAAATGCAGGTAGATTGCTGCTTTTGCACCATCTGTTCCATAAACTGCATACAGTATCAGAGGATAGGTATAAAGTTCTGTTGCAGAACACATTGTGGAAAAATTCACAATAAACTGTATAAAACTGTCCTCAAGGTACACAAAGAATGAAAGTAAGGGTCAATTCATGTCTCAGTGGGGTGTGAATTCCCAATAGAGAGTAAAGATTTCAAGTGTCATTCCAGTGAGCCATCCTCCTGAATAACTGTTATGTTTATGAAGAAAGGATATGGTGCAGACAGTGTCTTCCAGACCACCCATCACTTCTGCTTTTCCTATGCTTACTCAGCCTCAGCCACTGCTGTGCACATTGGGCTCAGAGGAAGGAAGCAAAACCTGGGCCAGGAGGAAAAATGTTCTCCCCATACAGCTTGCTTTGTTCCTCCAAGCACAAGGCAACAAATATCTGTTTAATCCTTTACATGTTTGCAAGGCATTACATTCAGGAAGGCTTTCATAAATAATACCTCCCCGATGAGTAATTATAAATGCTATTACACAAATGTGAGGAGCTAAATCTTTTTTCCAAGGTTACATAGACAACATGTTTCTCTACCGTGAGTGCTTTGCTCCAAATCTGATGGATATTTTATGCCCTATAGAGAAAACAATAATGATATGTGATCTCATGCAACAGACACTAAACAAGCAAGAACTAGTTATCATGTTCTCTGCACATGTAGCTTCAGAACAACTACAGGAAAGAGCTGGTGAAGGAAAGCCATGTACATCACATACATTTTTGACTGAAGAGTAATTCCCCACAGCGGGTCTTCAAACATTTGTGACTCTGTAACAATAGCTTTGGGTTCCTTTCATATTTCCTTAGGCACATACTCCTCATTAATAGATTTCATAATTTGTTTTCTTGGGAAAAGTTTGTTTGTTTTGGGTGGTGTTTTTTTTTTTTTCTCTTCAATTAGAATAATATATTTCATTGTCATAAATCTCAAATAGCTGAAAGGAATTTTTTTTAAACTATTCCAAGATGCTCTCTTTTTGGATGAGGCCAAGCATGGAAAGTTGCTACCCTAGAAATGAGTGATTTCTTTTTAGTGTGTGAGTTTTACAGCCCTAACCGCTGCAGCTACAAGTGCTGCTCTCTGTGTACGTGCCTATATTTCAAAGCACCAGATGTTTTATATAATAATTCACAATGATATCATCATGCCAACAAATGGCCTATTTTGTGTATTTATGCTCATTAAGTGATCAGTCCAAGAGTGACTTAACTGTTGCTTCTGGCCTTGATTTTGTGCATCCCACAATGAGGAAGCAGACTGACTTTTCTTAGTGCCCCGGTTGCCCGTCTCTGCATGCAAACACCAGTCAGCTTTGCTGCCTTTCGCTTACAGCACTTTTCAACGAGTGCTAAAGAATTGCTTTAGGAGCTGGGGAAAGCTGTCAGATTCCCTGTGAGATTAAATGAACACACTTGCCAGAACAGAAAGGAAAAAGAAAATTTGCTTGTTCAGGGCATGCATGCTTTGGCTTGCTGTTGTCGGAAGAGGGGCTCTGTAGGTGCTAGCAGTAGAAACAGGCTGTGGTTTAAGGAACTGCTTTTATATGTTTAGTAAATTGTAAGTACAGAGTAATCAGTTTAAGTTCTGATCCATCTCTTTTTCAGGGCACTTAAACCCACCAATACAAAACTCCCCTAAGCTCCAAGAACTCCAAGGCCAAAATGAAATATGAAGACATTTTTGTAGTGAGTTGTGAAAGGTAGTTGACAGTTTAAATCCTTATGCCAAATATGTGGGAATTTAGGCTTATCATTTTCTTCCTCTAGAGTCTGGCTATGTCTTCAAGATGTATTCAGAGATTTTAATTCCATTCTGCTAGTTTTTGTCAGTCCTACTGTTTTCTTACTTGTCAAGGACTAGGGTGCACAAAATAGTAGTAAAACTAACAGAAAACATTGTGGATACAAGCACTGACATGAGAGACTTTCTCACAGGCACAGTTCTATCACCTTTTTAAAATCTGCCTGTAGATTCATTGAACAACTGTGAATGCATTGAAGCAGACGTCAGCTAAAGAAGGATTTCTCTTGTACACACATCTTAGTTTTCTGTTCAGACAATGGAAACAGTTCTGTCTGAATTAACTATCCATATGGAATCACTGTGTGAATTAGAATAATTTAAATCAATGAATTTATAGACAAGCCTGAAACTAAGAATGGGGTTTTTTTTTGCAGAATTACTTCATTAAACGGTACTGCCTGGCAATTGTTACCCTGGATGCAATAATAAGAATGGACAACAGTGAGATTAATTTGGGAAGCCTGTAAAAAACGCTCATAATTTTTCTGTAATGTTCACTGTAATTCTTAATCTCTTGTTCCTTGCTTTTCAAATTCATACTTGCTGAAAAGTACCTGGTAGACACTGTCTCCCTTTTGCACTTTCGACTACAAGTTAGTCATCGGTCCTGACTGGAGTGTCTCTTAATAATTAGCACAGTACTGAAATTTCCAACAACTTTTCCATGGTTCTAGGAGTTAAAGACAAAAAGAGTTCACTGAGGTTATTATTTCTCAAGTTCTAACATAGGTAAGATCTGTGTCTTCTTGTGAACTGGAATCAGATGTCCAAAGGCGTTTAAATCTGGGGCTTGTCCCTAGGCCCCAAGCAGACTAAGATAAATCCATTAAATGTGAAGCAGACCCCTTTTTTAAAAGTAATTTGATGTAAGCTAAACCACAGGAGCTCTTGAATAACTAAGGATGATTTGATGAGCTGTAGCTGTTTGTTGATACAAGAGGCTGAGATTAGGCACATCACAAGCAGGTTGTTGGTGAGGCCGTTCATTACGTTTATGATGTCTGTTGGGGGGATCGGGGATGATTAGTAGGTATGATGTAGATGGACAAAGGTTATGTGCAAGCAGTAACAAATCTCATCTGTTCTGCATGGTCAGGGAACACAAACCAAATGAATTTAAATTCCTCCTTATGCCTTTGTAGAGTAGAGACCAAACGTAGCTTTATACAGGAAGGTGGAGTGAGCAAATCACTGTGCAAGGAGGCAGCTAATTGCTGAACTTGATTGCAACTGCTAATCAGAGTCACAGGGAAAAAAATATTGGGAATTAATTAGGCAAGGACCTTCAGAACAGCAGCAGGAAGCCTCCAAGTGACCTTTATTTACAGTCAGTTAAACAGAAGTGTGACTAAAAATGCCAAGGAGAAAATCAGATTATTAATATTGATTGCTTAAAGAAAATGAATAATTTAGGAGCAGAGTCAGAATAAATATGCAGTGACAGAGATGAAAGAGCACAATGTACTGCCTTTCCAACATTCATCTATCATGCAGCAGTGCCCCTTCACACAGAAATGGAGAATTTCCACCATCACAAAACATAATTAGTTTCATGACCCAGCATGATTGCTGTATTGCTGCTACAAGGAGCTTTTTTTATTATTATTATTTTCCCAGGACAGCAAAATGTGGGGGGGAGACACAAGCCTGCTGAACAGAGGCTTTGCTCTTGGAACTTTCCACAGAAATCAAATTCAGGTACTATGGGATTAACTTTTAGTTCTTTGTCAACAAAATAGCAGAAACATAGTATATCATTTTTTCAGACATGCTGTCAGAGTAACCATTTTAAGCAAAGCTTAAAAGCATCTATAGAATCTCTAAGTCTTAAATTCCCTCTCCTGCTTCTCTGTACTCTGGGGTTTTTTTCAGTGATTTTTAGACTGATTATTTTTAATTTGTCCTCATTTTTTTGCCTAATTTTAGTGTTATACCCTAGTAAATTGGCATAATTGGTTGCAGGCACTGTTAGCATAGACACTTTGTTTCTTTTTGGTGGGGAGCTGTGGGGTGATTTTTTTTTTTAATTTACAAATTTGAATAATAATAATGTCATAAAATATATTCATCTAGTTAAAATATTATTAGAGCACTGAAAGTCTAACATAACAACAAAACAACTGTGTGTGTATGTTTACCTCATCAGTCCTGTTTTTCATAACCTCATCTGAAAAGGAACCTGGGTATCACTACTTATATGTCTCACCCTATTTTGTTTATATCAGCTGTTTCTCTCTTATTTTTATTGTCATGTCTCTTTTCTTTTTCTCTTTTTTTTTTTTTGAAAGAAAAGGAGATGGAGATATAATTAAGCACGACAACTAAACTACACAAATCTAAGACAAAATCTCCTGTGATTTTGCTGTCCAGGAATCTCAAAGTGATCTTCAGTACTGAAATTGTGCAGAAAAAGATGATTCTGATAATTTTATTTTTTTCTCTGAGGAAAGCAAGAGTGTCACAGCTAAGGTTTTCAAAAGATGATGCTTAAGTTAATTGGACTGTATCGTGGCCATATTTCCTCCTTTGCTGTTAATGATCTCAAAGGTGATGGCACACCAGTCGTCACGGTGCCTTTTGACTCTGCAGGGTTGGTCTCACGTTAGGGGAATTCCCTGTTCGCTGCATTTGGCTGTATTATATTCATATAAGTGAACATAAAGGTCTGATGACAGCATACATCCAAAGATTATGGCTCTGACTTTCATAATAGTATGTGCACTCATACACAGGCAATGCATCCTTGGCACAGACAAAACAGGTTAATGTGTGTTGTATGTTGACACATATCCGTTGAACATAGATCCATGGGGCAAAATTGTACTTCAGGCAGCACCTCAGATAAATCGTAGGAAAAAGTGAGCATTTAAAACAAAATCCCACCCCCTCCCCATGACATGCACCCGTCGAAGGCAGCCGAATGTGAATGAACAATACAACCTGTGCAGAAAGGAAACCTGTGCTGGTTGTCCATAAACTCATACACCAGCAATCTTGAGTATGCACTACTTCTTTTATGCAGGTTTACGCCCCTAAATGTGGGAAGGTGTAACACACAGTAGGGCAAGTAGGAGTACACTTAAATGTATGGTATTAGGATCCATAAATATTTTAGTTTTCATTTTCTCTACTGCCACAGAAATAATGACTTATAGATGAAACAATGAGTTTGCTTCTCAGATAATTGTCTTCGGTTCAGCAGACTTTCACTATTTGCATTTAAGTCACTGTTTGGAGTCCCCAAAAATTACAGAAAATGCTTCATTTCCCTGCTTTGGATATGCCTCAGTGAAACTGAGGGACGATGCCAGCAGATTAATAAGGCAAACTAAGTAGCAGTGAACAAGGAAGTCGTGGTTTCAGTATGAATATAAATATATCCCAGCCTTGTAAGACCTTACTCATGTGAGTTAGGCCCATTGATTTCAATGAAACTATTCAGATGAACAACTACTCACATATTGAACATTAGTATGACGACAGAGTGTATCATGCTACATTCACAGCATGGTGAAAGAACGAAGTGCTGAAATTCAGCTGGTCTATGTAGCTTTAATTAAGCCCCTTAGCACAGAGGATACTCTTCATTAACAAACCAGTGTCCTTCTTTTTTTTCCTGTGGACTGTAGAAACATTCACAACAGATGATGAACACACAAGGATAACATTAATGCATGAATAACATTAAATCTGGCATCCAGAGCTTGTCTTTGCAAAATAAATAGGACACTTTTCAATGCAACTATTTTCTATGAATGTCAGTGTAAAATTTCAGCTCGTATGACAAAATCCCTCCTATATATGAATTTTAGTTCATATGTGAATTTTAGCTTATAAAGGGAATTAAGGCATGCTTTTAAGAAGAGAATACATCTGAGAAACGGATGCTATTGTAAAGCGAGTTGCTTTATGACATGCGTAGCTGACCTATATCCACCCAGATTCGTGCCATCTTTGTGAGCCTCCTAATTTCTTGATCTCCATCAGACCAGAGAAAAACGTGTACAGAACAACGAGAGCAGATTAGATGAGTTTCACTTTTATGTTAAGCGTGGAAACATGCTTGGTGACCTCTCATCCTTGTCCTTTCAAAACCATCTCATTATAAAACCCACTGTACAGTTCGGGGGGGAAAAAAAAAAAATGACAGCTTCTGCTCTGGAGCATCGCAGGGCTGGGATAGCAGGCGCCCTGCTGCTCAGGACCGAGCGGCGTTGGCAGCGTGGTGTGGGAAAGCAGGCATGGCACTAGCCCACGCGATGTGATACCTGGCTCCTTTTCAGTCAGCGCTGTTCATCTCTCACTTTCATGAATGCCGTAATTGTACTGGTTGCCACTTAAAAGTCAGTGTTTGCCAAGAGCTGTCACCGAGCTGTGTCTGAAGCACCAGAGCTTTGCAGGAAACAACTGTGATAACTGTGCGGTACCTGTTGACAAACGCTGGCTTTTAAATGGCACCCACTGTAAGGAAGCCCTCAAAACCTGCTCTAACTATACCAGTGGGAAGCAAACCGTTTATTTTTTCACATACCTTTCTGTTCAGCCTTCCCCTGGTGTGTGAAATGTCTGTAACTTGAGAGAACTATAGGAGCTTCTTTGGAATCCAGATTGTAAAAGGTCCTTGTTCCTGAGTAAAACATCATTATTCAGTGTATAACTCATTCCGGTATATTTTAAATTAATCTGTTTAAATTTACTTTTTTTTTATAACTGCTATTCAAAGGAAATGACAAGAAGGAGCCACAGAGATTTAATAAAGTACAAGCTTAGAACCTTAATCATATTAGATATCAAAGTAATACAGTTTTTTACTCAGATGTGTTAAAATGATTGCAGTAGTTGACAAATGGGTTACTGGTGGTTTATAGATGATACAAGCATTGAGTGTGCTGCTATTTACTCTCACACGGTGCCAAGACACTGTGCCCTCATTCCTAAAACATGTCATATTAATTTTCATTATTTCACGCAGTTATGCCAAGTTATTTTACATTACTTGATACAATGAACCTGCATATAAAAAAAAAAAAAAAGAAAGAAAAAAGTTCAACAATGCAAATAGACTTTTCTCTGGTGCATCAAAGTGAGCCAAGCTCTTTTGACAGGAAAATCCGTGGATAACAAGCCAAAGTGCTGCACTTAGTGGTGGAGGGGGCAGGAGCAGAAGTCAGCTGAGGCAAGTGGGAAAGGGGGGGAGGCACGGAGAGACCCCTGCCTGCTCCTTCTGCTCCTTGTGCCTGCCATCACCCAAGTGCTGTTGCAGCACTCGGACCACTGCACTTGGAGGGGTGGAAAGCAGGAAGGAGGAGGGAGAGAGATGGGTGGGCTGAAAATGCAGAATTTATCCAGGGAAGAGCTGTTGTTACTCCCAGAAATAGTGTTTCTGCTGTCCCTCCCTCACCGTTCAGTTAATCACTTTGCGAAAGTACTTAAGCAAATGCCAACATCCCATGATATTTGAAACGTGTCTTGAAACTAAGCATGTGTTTAAGTGTTTTCTGAAACTGGAATAATAATAATGAAGCTTGGGGAATGCAAGCAAGATTCATAAAGGAGTCCTACTCTAACGTGGTGGAAGGCTGTCATCACCATAGACCAGCCAACTATCTGCAAAGTTACCTTTCCTTTAAATTGCCCTTGGAAGAAGCACTTAACACTGAGTGTTAAAAAGGCACTGGCAAATGTGGAAACTGATTCCAGACATCCTAATATGAGAACATGCTAACACTTGAGCAAAGACGTCGATTATTTCAATGGAATTACTGCCCTGAATAATATCTTATAACAGAGTAGTATTTGAAAAATCCTATCATGTTTAGAATAATGGTCTAATCCTGCATAATGCTGGGAATCCTTCAGACTCACTGAAATTTGTGTGATCACGCAACGTGTAGTGGATCAGAGTCTTTGTGAGCCAAATAAATGACAGAGAAGCAGAGCAGTACGTGCGCCAGTCTGTACGTAACAGGCAGGCATAACCTAGCAGACAATTTAATCTCATCCATTTTCCGAAACCAGCTTGTATTATTGCAATGCTGCCTGATGTCGCACTGTAATAAAGTATCATCCTTAGAATGGGTACATGTTTCTGTTTTATCCTTTTGTTTGTACACAGATTAAAGCGTGATCCCCATTGACTGTAACCTATAATTGAATCAAGGATTCTGCTGCTGTCACAGAAAGCAGGAGTGGCGCTTGAGTGGTTTATGAGCATGAGCAGCACAATCTGAAGATTAAACTTCATCTTTGATCTTCAGGCTGTGGCCATGAATTTTCTGTTGATAACACATAGAAAGCAAAATAATACAGGTAATTGTGAATGGAGGAGACGGAGAGGAAAAAAGGTTAGCCAGGGATCAAAGACACGCTCTTGGTGTGAAACTTTGATGCAACCCAGCCAGCTAAAATTGATGCAAACCGGTCAGCTAAAATTGTGTAAGATTTTTACTGGTCATATTTTTTCATATATATTTCAAAAATCTGTTGCAATTTTTGGAGGGCAGATCATTGGATCCAAGTGGGTGAAGTAAACTGCTTTGTTAGTCCTTTAAGCTTCTGAAGTCTCAGCACAATTTTGAATGAGGAAAAATTCTTTTTTCCTGCTCTTTACATGCGAGTCACAGTTTTCTTACTGGGTTCCAAAGTACCCATGGTCTCAAAGCGCTACTGCACAGCTGCCGCTACATATGTTGCTGCTGAAAGCTAAAACTTGCTGAAATAATCATTCCCAATGTTTGAAGAGGATGAGTTTTAGGCAACGCTTGATGCATCTTGTTTCTTCAGGGTGCATAAAGTCACAGCACAAAACAGCAGCAACATCAAAAAGGCAGGGTTGATGTGGGTTTTTGTTGTTCCCCCTCCCATCCCCACCTCAGTATCTGGCAATGTGAAGGACTAAAAAAAAAAAAAAAACTGCTTGCATCATAAACCTTTATTTCAGGGTAAGTGATTGGATTGATGTTCATACATAATTGCCCATGCTGGATAAGAGAGCTGTAAATTTTTAATTAGTAGATGAAAAAAGGACAATACAGGGACAACGGTGTAAAATGTTAAAAAAGAAAACAAAGGAAGATGCACTTTTACACTATTCCACTGTCACAGGATAAGAGCTGCATAAAATATAAGCTGGCAGGATCAATCACACATATAGGTAAGATCAAATAAGCCATGTAGTAACCCTGAGAGACAGGTGTCCTTCCCAATTCTTTCACTCCATCAAGATAAATAGCTGCAGTTTGGTTGCTTGACTGATGCAAATCAATAGAACTCCATTGAAATCTGCAGCAATGTTGGGGTTTTTTTCTCCCTGGATCTGCTTCTCAATAGAGTTTGGCCCACTGTAAGGTATGCAATGAAAGAGTAGTTCAATATGTTTTAAATTTGTTTCTGTGTTCCCTTTCCTCCCTTGAACTTCATTACTGGCAGCTATGACAGACAGTGAGAAATGTTCAGAGATAAAAATGGAGTAAGGAAAATATTCCTGTTCCAAACTGACAGAAGAGCCAAAATAGACATCAAAAATTGGCGGAGACGGGGCAAGCATTTTGGTTCTGATGGATGTGAGGCCTTAACTTGTCACCAAGCTAGGAGTGGGATGAAAATGTCAAAGGTGGTGTGTCCAGACCTCACCAGAAGTGGGAAACGCTTGGCTGTATTTGCAGACCAAAGCGTTCTGATTCGATGGCTAACCATGGCATTCGGAAGCAAACTTTAGTCAGTGAGGTTGGAAAATTCCCAGCAGTGCCTGACGTATCTAAGCCTGTGGTATTTTCACAGCCACTTGTCTTTTCTAATTAAGGCTGAAAGGTGGAATCCACACCTGTGCAAAGCCCGTGCAAGGCCTGTGCTGCACGCGAGGGCTGAAAGCAGAGCTGCGCATGGGGTCTACGTGGTGCCGAGGCTGTGTGATGCTCCACTGCACAGGGATGAATTTAATCCGAGGAGAAAAGGGCTACACGCTGTATAGCCACTCTAGTCACAATGCGCTATTGAGGAGGACAATAATAAGGACACAACATCTGGTGGAAGGAGGGACACAATTACTCCTTTTTCTTTCTCTTTCAAAGACAGCAGCTCTAATTCTCTTCTGACACCGTTTTTTCTTTCTGATGCCGTAACTTTACAGTTTTCAGTGAGGCAAACTGAAGGTGTGCCAATATAAACGGAGACAGCTGTAATTCAGCCCAGTGTGAACTCGTGATGTTTTTTGAATACGTAATTGCAGCTACAGGGAGGTGAAACCAAATTGGAGTAGAGAGCTGCCATCCAAAGACTGTGCCTCTTGACACCACCAGAATCTGTGCGGCAGAAAGGCTTTTCCACACAGGCTCACGCAGAGCACAGAAACCCTGCTCTGTGCATTCGAACCAGAGCTGGGAAAATGAGCTAACAAATGTTACTCATGAATATTCATACACATTTTCAAAGGAAGGAATTTATCCATGTTGACATCTCATTTATGTTTGCATTCTGCCAAAGTGTAATCGTGAACAATCCAGTATGCACACAGTTTAAAGTAAATTTTAAATTAAAACAATGGCAGCTATTAAAAACTCAATTTTTTCATTGAAACTATGTGCATATCACCCTTCCTGACATTTGCTCTATTTAAACGTAAGAGAGTATGCAGTGAAGACTCTGCCCAGGGTATCTTACCAGGACTTTTACACCCGCAAAATGGTCCACAGATCTCATGGGAACATTGCTTCTTCTACTATTCACTTGGAAAGATCAAGAATTTGGGCTTATTAGAAGACATAGTCCCACTTTTATCTGTAACTGGAGGTGCTATACACAGCAGATACCAGAGAGATTTAGGGTTTCCTGAATCTTAAAAATGGTTCAGTTTAATTCTAGGTTAGAGATCAGCATAAATTCTTTTATTTTATGTGGGTTAATAAATGTAACCCTGCTGCAGACTGTGAGTTTACAGTTTTGTGTGCAGTTGGCTTGTTCTTCTTCATACAAACTTCCTCCAAAGATTTCCAGCATTTGGAAGAAGCCCAGCCTGTGCAAGGAACTAAAATCTGACATTGTAAAAAAGGTTACTGAATGCAGCTGAAGTATCTAACAGGACATAATCTTTCAGTCCTTTCCTCCCCAAACAGCTCCTAGAGTTCTGAGAAGTTTTAGGAAAGCAGCAAACGTGACATCATTTAGGAGTGTAAAGTTAACCCCCCTCCCACAGCAGTGTGACAAAGAGTATGTCTTGAATGTGGTTATCTAAAAATTGAAGACAGTGTGCACAAAGATTTATCTGCAACAAACCTTACTTTAAATCCATACTCTCAGGACTATATAACGTGGCTCCTACTTAAAGATACCTTTTTATGGTCTGCAGCTGGAATAGGCACTGTAGTTCACGCTTGCTGTTGGTCAAAGAAATGCTTTGTATTTTTCATAACAAGCTGTAAGCATCTGCAAGTTTAAAAAAAGGAGACAGAGAGAAGTTATCTCAACAAGTAAACTCCAATATATTCCAAGGTTACTGCTGTATAATTAATGGCATTACCAAATGGAGCTGAAAGTGTAGAGTCTGCAAATGGCTAATAACAAGGATTAGATATGTGCTCTCTTTTTCATTCATGTTCTTACCGTTTCTTGTGAGCCTAATTGAAGTCAGGAGGGGTTTTTTTTTTTCAGTAAGGTTTTATTAATGGAAAAACCCACATATTGCAAAAACCCGTTAAAGATATCAAATTTGCTTCAAAAGTCTGTAAAACAATGCAATGTAGACAAATGCTGGAAAACGCTTCTAAATGAATCCTTTTGGCATCTGTGATAGCAAAATCCACTTTAGCAAATAGGTCAGAGTACAGCTGCTAAAGGTAAGCAGCCTGATGCAATGGAGGTTATGGTTTTAAACAATATCAAAATGATTTTGGATTAATCACCTTCCTGCCTGCAGTAAAGGTTATTTATAGAGCGTGCTTAAAAAGAGAAGCAACCTGGATATCCCTAATCTCCTACTAACCTTCTACAGTAAATAGGAAAGCATTAGCTCTGTGTGCATTTCTGAATCCAGTCTTTAATTATACCTTTCCCATGTTTACATGAACTTTGGTTTGCTTTTCAAAAGCCTCACGGAACAATTCCTGCAGCTGACCTGTGTGTAGTGGTGAATTTCTCCATAAAGTGAGTATTGATGAGCTGAAAAGTTCAGTGAACAGGAAAATTCTGCTGCTTTTATTGCCAGTGTGACAGGTTACTTTATTACCATGCCTTTCACAGCAATTTAACAGTTACCCTGGTAACGGATTCAGTGAGGTAATGGGATCAGAGGCATTAGAGGAGAGGAAAGGCTAGCAACGAGAGAAAACCATCTGCTGGCTTATGTTCTCGGGGCTGTTTGCTCACTGCGAGCTCCTGACAATCATTGTACTTGGATGTAAATGAGGCAGGTTAAACCACAGGCCTGCCCTATTTAGCCGTACTCTGGTGATTTGTCTTTCTAATTCTATTGAAATAATAATCAGGATTTGTTTCTGATTAATTAACTAACCTTTTGGTAAAAAGATTAGATAACGAAATTGCTGCCTATTCAGAGATAATGAGATTTTTATTACTCTGTCAAAGGGAAAAAAAAAAAGTACATTTATGTGTCACCAGTCACCATGTCAAGGGAGGAAAATAAAGATTTAAATCTTTATGTCAGACATTTATTTCCTCCACAGATTAAGTGTATATTGAATTCCATGGGTGCACATCACCTTGTTTAAAACATTTCAGAAGAGCTTTTAAAACACCAAATAAAGTAATAAACATGTTTAAACCAGGATGCATTTGGCGTTAATTTGCCTCAAAAAAATGTCTTCTAATGGAAAAGAAACACTTGACAATTCAGAAATCCACCTGTACAGCGTGGGTGTATTTATGTAAGTGCAAGAATCTGAAGAAAGCAGTAAAATTTCAGTGTGAGCACTTTAGAGTGACATATGTAAATAAGCTGCTATTATATCTTGCAGTACAGCCATGCCTGATACAGTAGCTACAGTAGAAAATTCAGTTGTATGTAGGAGCTTTGCCTGGGTGTGTGAAATACCACACAGGACACTGGAAGCTGTTATAATTAAATAACGAATGGTAACAAATCACGGCATTTGGAGTCTCCTCACGAAAGGCTCCTGGAGAAGAGGCAGCTGCAGCCCTTGGTGAGTGACCCAGAGCTGCAGAAGGCTGCCCCACCAGACCCCACTGGACTGCCGCCCAGCCAGCGCCTGCCCACCAGCACCTTACACCTCGCCACAGTGATCCCCAACAACAGGGCAGGAGACCGAAAACACCTGAAAACTTGCTCCTGGAACAACAAAGCTGGTACAACTATGAAACACGTTAAGCGTGCGTCAGCCGCACAGCTGTGGAGCCATCGGCCGTGCCTTGCATGGTGCAGCGTGGTGGTGTAAACGCAAACTCTTGGTGACAGAAATGTAAAGAGTGGACAGCATTTGCTGTGCCTGGTAGTGTCCTGTGGCAGACCCGTTGCAAGAAAAGCTGTGTGCTTTGCTGACTGTCAAGTCACTAATCGTGATCTGTTAATTAATAGATCTCTACAAATAATTGTGATGAAAATATTTTCTGTCACGCATACAAAGCAAGAGGAAATATAGGACACAGCAGAACATTTTGTTGCGGTGGAGTTAATGAATGCACTCTCCGATTTGAGGCGACACTTACATTGGTGGCATTCGGTGTGCTTCATTACTTTTACTTTTACACATTAACATGAAAGGCTCTCATATGCTGAAAGTCCCTGCTTCTCCCCAGCGGTGTATATAGCTGAAAGCCAGATAGAAGCGCGACCCAGTTAGAGAAAATGTCTTTGGTAAAGAGATCTGATGCTGAGCGTGTTCCTCCCTTGTTCCCCCACCTCGTAGTTTCCCGTTGGTGATTACCTGGCATGGCCAGCATTCTTCCCTTCCTGCCCGGGCTTTCCAATGTTATAGCCCTGACAAAGGAAGCAGACAAGAGAGCTTTCTTCTACCAACAGAAAATTATTTCCCTCGCCCTGCCCTCCAAAAATTCTTACAGCAGGCTTCTGACCCTTAATAACCGAAATCCCTTGAAAGGCATGCACGCTTTTTTGGCTTAGTACCAGTTGTAAAGCTTTTGCTCTCCCTTTCTCTTTCCCTTCTCCTCATGTGAAATTTAGGTTTAATATTAGTAATTATTATTAAAATTAGCAAAATGTTATCAGAGGATCTCAGCTAAGGAGAAAAACTATAGTTTTCCTTTTTCCAGACGATGACATCTGCAGCTCTACATTTTCCTGAAATGACTATACTTAACAAAACATTACTTCATTTTTGTGGTATTTCTTTTGTGCCTAGGAGCAACCCTGTAATTGTTCACTTCAATTACAACATTACTATTTTAAACTGAAACCCATTTTATCTGCATGCCAGCTTTTTATTTGTTTTACCAACTATATCTATTTCCATTACTGCAAGGCTGATGGTTTGTCTCAAGAGGAAATCAAATCCATTAATTCAGAAATTTCAAGCACGGCTGCCTCTGCCATAAGCAGCATTTCTTATGCTAATAGTAAATGTGCTGAGACTGAAAAGAACTGACACAGCTCTGTTTTTTATCATAACTTAAGCATTTATGTAAAAAGGCAAATCTAATAGTACTAGGAAACTGTAAGTGTTATTATATATAATTCACTTTCCTGAGATCTGCATAGGGCCTGGTTTGTGCAACTGTGGTTTAAATCATACTGTTTGTGGCTTTAAGTCACTTGACATTTGGGGTCTGATTTTGATCTTGGTTACCTCAGTATAAATCTGCCATTGTTTCTCTGACAACAATAAAATTATTTCAGATTCACCCCAGGCAAATGGCGATCGGGACATGTTCACTTTATTTAAGCTGAAACACCACCTCACAATCACAGCATAGAGTGTGTGTGCTTTGGACAGTGTGTGTGTGTGCTGTGTGTACAGAAAATGTATTATGGAAGTTGGACATCTTTTTTCTCCAGCCATGAAAACAGCTATTTCAAAGGTAATTTAGGTATTTCCAGGAAGCTGCACCCTCCCAGCACCACACAGAAATAAATGCACCCCTCCTTCCCACTGCCTCCTCGTTTAATGCACTTAGTCCTGTTGTATCACATGGGCTGTGTTCAATTAGATAGCTTAACAAGATAAACTCTGACTTTGACCCAGAAAAAACAAACCAGATTGCTGCTGAGTTCTACGTAAGCTTTTCCAGGCGTTGTGACCTGTTTATGTCAATGAAAAATGCAAGCGATCCTTATCGTGAGGGCTGAATTAGTTTCTGATGGTTTGGGGTTGGTTTTTTTTAATATATGTGTGCACAGACAGAACGTACAGAAAACAGCGTACCGTTCTTGCCCTTCATTTTTGCAGCAAAACCCTTTAGTGCTGTAGATCAGATCTCATTGGGAGATCTTACACACTGGCCGCTGATAAGCTGTTGAGAAGTAGACAGGGCTTTTAGGAATTGCTGAACCATGAAGCTGACCTGCTTAGTGTTTTGTTGTAGGCTATTAAATCCAGGATTGGTGTTTTAAGATGATTCGGCTTTCTTCTTCCCTTGTCCTGGTTAAGCAATTCTACCCCCATCTCATTATTTAGCTGATTAAAATAAAAACTAGAATGAGAAGCCTGCTGTTTGAAAATCCTACCTTCGCCTATCAAATTAATGAGAGTGACTTATGCTGACGTAGTTTATGGTCTTAGCAATTTGACACTAATTTTGCAACTAAGAAAAGATTTAGTAACTGTACACACCACGCTGCTTTGGTTGTGGTGGAATGGTATTATTTTTCTCCAAAAACAAGCTGTACATCTTTTGTAAACATGCATTATTTGGTTGCCTTGTTGTAAATGGATCCCGGTTGGGTAATACTACTTCTTCCCACTAGCATATTGACAATTATGCACCAAAAAACCCAGAGAAAAGATTATATTTCATCTGGATTGCTCTCTTTTTCCAGTTTCTCAAGTGTTGTAAATAATGTTTTGCACTGTACCTGTTACTGACAGTTAGAAACATGCTGGTTCTTTGCACATCCCTTTCATACTGAGGGAGAAATTAAATGTGCTGTTTTATTTTTACTGTGTTTGACGAGTGTTAACAAGTCCAGCATTTGAGAAAACCCAAACCAAATAAGGCTCTGTGGCTGTTGCTACTAAGTAAAGCAAAAACCACCTGGTGACTAAGTTCACTGAGGCTTCATTTCTTTGTGCGACTAAAAGAGAACAAGAGAGAGAAAAGGATTCACATACACATGGAAGTAAATCACATTGAATCGCACTCAGCAGATAAAATCATAACATGTACATGTTGTATACATATGCAAGTAGACATACGTCCCAGGTTGCCCTCAGTGTGAACATTAAGGCATTCAAAATCAGGGAGGGGAAGAAAAGAATTTCTAATTAGAGGTCACTTTGTGCTGCAAAATGCATCACCACAGCCAATTTTTTTAAGGTAGATATATTTGTATCACAAGTACATTTTTATCCCCATTTTATTTAGAGATCCGATGTCAGTTCAACTCCCACTGGGGCTGTTTTCCTATGATCACTCTGTTTATTTTGGGGCTGTTACCATGACTTAGAGTACTTGAGCTTTTATTGTAACAATCTTATTTAATGAAGCTGTCTGGTTTTAGTTTTCTCATAGTCAAAAAGGAAAGGTGTGAGAAGCAAATGAATCACAAAACAATAGGGCCCATCACATTTGAATGAAAAAGGAATAAATTTGTATATCATATACGCAAGTAGTTATGCTTTTCAGGAAGGAAAGCGAATTACTGTGCAACCTTTTCCCCTCTCTGTTAATCTATTGTTCCTTTCTTAATTGCTTAGTTATTACTTTTAACACAGACAAAGGATAAAATTGAAAATTCAGCTTCAGTATCCTGGCCACATCAGAGGCTTAGCATTAGTTCTCTTTATAGTTTCAACAGCTGTGCATGGGACAGATTGTATCTCCCACATTCTAGGTCAGCAAAGTTTGTTTTCCTCTATGTATTTTATAGGCTCACATTTCACTATAAGCCTTATGTGTGCATTCAGGCTTGCGATGATGAGCAGGCTTATAGGGCAGTCAGATCACAAGCTTAGAGGTTTGTTTTTTGCTTTTTTTAAAATAGCATTCACACAACTGCTGTTCAGTTTGCTGCTGTGTCCTATCTGTGAAATAGCAAAATAATAACACTAATAGAAAAGAACAGTATTTACTGCTGTGGGACTGCTTCCACTCTGCCTGGAAAAAGGAACACTGTAGTTTATTACTGAGAAATCATGTGAAGCTACTGCAGGGAAATCTAGATTATTTCCATAGTAATTACTGATTTCTAGTACCATAGCTATAAATAATTATGCTAATACTATGTAAACCACCTGCTTTTAGAATAGCAACAGTTTCTTAAAATGACTCTTTCCAGTTTACATACTATATTCCTCCATTAATCATCTGTCTTCTAACCAACATTTGCTATTTCAGAAATGATCTAGTTAATCAGAAACGCAATTTTATGTGCATTTTTATAATTTAAATCAGAAAAAGGATAATGAGAATTCGCAACACTTTTTCAGACGTATTCTACAAAAGACAGAGCTACTTTGTAACTCAAGGATTCCCCTGAAGTGTCTCACACTCTGGGTATTATTCAGCTTATGATTTTAGTCATTAGAAGAAAGGCATCCTGTACTGGTCACCCAGGTACTGGAAAAAGAGACAGATGTTTCCAAGAGGAGGATTATTCCCTGTGTTTTTCCCTTTAGTTACGGATGGAGCCAAGTTAACTAGACTACAGAAGACAGCTAAGCTCTCTTTGGGAGTGAATCCCACTTTCTGTGTTACCTAGGGTGGGTGAAATGTCATGTAACTTGAACAGTTTTGGGATGGCTAAGTGTGATCATTAGCTTAGGAAGAACTGAACTAATGCCTTCATGGTGCCTTTGTCCTAATTCAAACTATTTATTTCCCCTTACCCTGACCTTCAGAACTCATAAAATACTTTTTCTAGTGTAGCTACAACTTCTGACAGGTAGTGCATGAGGATATCAGTGTGCTCAGTTGGTCAGCAATGGCCAGTCAACTGTAAAGCTGATATCTGAGGGGTCTGTTCTCAGATCAGTGCACAAACAGAATTCCCATTAACAGTAAGATGAGTTATGGGCAGGCATGAAAGTAAAGAAACTCCCTAATTAGAAATAATGAAACACCAGATTGTTGTAGTTCTGAAAGACAGTAGCACCCATATTTACTTGGATATAAAATGAACACAGCAACTAAAAATGAAACATTAAGCTTACAAAATGGGGCAAAAGTAACTTACAGTTTGAAGTACTGTGCAGTCCTACATGCAGTCCTTATGAAAACTTGTGCAGGTTTTATTATGCTGCTGCAAATTTCTGCTTTACAAACATCCACTTTGCGAGGTGAATTGGAAAAAAACATATATGGACTTCTACTTTTAACACAAAGTACATGAAAGAAGCAAACCTAGGGAATTTACGTCAGTACACTGGGAGTTCTGATCTCGTTGAAGATGTCTCTGCTCATTGCAGGGGGTTGGACTAGATGACCTTTAAAGCTCCCTTCCAACCCAAACCATTCTATGATTCTATGAGTTCCTGGCTGTTGACTGTCATCCTGATACCACTGGAAACCACACTGGATGATGCGTTTCATAAACCCATCAAGCAGCACGTTGAGTTAGCTGTTTAATTTGGTTTTATCCTGACCACTTGTTTGAGAGTGGTCCTCTGAAGCCTCATTTGTGCAGGGTTGCATCATATGTTTTCCTAAACTATCCACGGTCAGTTTATGCTTATTTATTTCTATTTTAGCTTAAACAGTTCTTTTCCCTCAGTGGTGTTTGATGTGGATTGTATTTAATGTATTTACAGAATACAACCTTCGTTTCTTAAGGCTGAGGAAACCAATTGCTTTTTAGCATTCTCATGTTACATAGACTGTCCATTTTTATTGTCCACCAAGAAAACATTATTCTCAAGGCCAGCCTAGAAGACTGAATTAATTTTGTCTAAACTTATCTTCTGGGAATACGGGTTCAGAATTGCTTTCTAGATAAGGTCTCACCATTGCTTTGCAGATTAATAATACTTCCTTTGCAGCAATATGTTTTGAAATACCCTAGGTTTTAATTTGCTTTGTTTCACAGACAGTTTATATTAGTAACTTGTAGCCATTCCCTGTTTAAATAAATACTTACATGTCTTTGTTTCTTCATACGCTTAAAAAACCACAGTCTGTCACAGAAATTTTTGTTACCTCTAAATGCGTGACCTTGACTTTTGTACCCTTTTTCCTTAGATAATCAGTCCTCAGAGTAAGCCAGTTTGTTAATGAACCTACTGTGCAATAATAAACACATCCTAATTTGATCCTCTTTGAGCCATGTGCTCCAGTTTGGAATATATTGCTTGGAATATTATACCAGTGTTATTAACAGAACTATTAAATGAAACCAGTCCAAAGACTGATCCTCAGGTTATCTTCTTCTGGCCCAACAGGTTTTCAAGCAACCTGTGGAAATTTTCCTTTATTCAACATCTCTCTGTTCTTACAGTTCTCGCCTTTCTCCGCAAACAGGTATTTTTCCACACAGTGCCATGTTACGTTTCTTTGGACTTTATTGAATTTGCTTACAAACTTTTAAGAAATTCAGCTGTGTTTGAAATGATTAAATGTTTAGCAAAATCTTGGATATAGCTTGCTTACTAACTCTTAACTGAAAATATTAATGGTTGTATTGATTATTTCAGTATTCAAAACCTGAATGTTTGGTTATACTGTTATGTTCCTTGACTACATTAAATTTTTAGACACATGTTTTTGTGTAAAACTTACCACTACTCATTTGAAAAGTCTCTTCATAAATATTCAACAGTAGCTGCTTAAGCTACTGTGTTTCAGCACATGCGACTGCAGGACGTTTGTTCTGTTGTACTAGAATGTCTAAAACGTCTGCAGAAAGCACAAAACAAATCACTTAGAAACAATCAAGGGAAATTTTCATTACAAATTGTCTATGAATGCTTGGAATAATTTTAACAGTATTAATCTCACTACTTTAGAGCCATTGACAGGAATAAAGTAATAATAAGTTTACATCTATAGAAAAGCTTTGGTTTTGTTTCCCCTTGGGAAACTTGAGAAAACCCAAGTTTTTCTGCTAAATTAAAGTGGCTTATCTTGGCAAACATAAATCCTAAAGCCTGACAGGAAAAGAAAGTGTGACAGGCTGATGGCTAGGCTATAGAGTGTGGGAGGGGAGATCATTTTGTTTAATTCACATCCCATCTCATTACTAACCTTGGGTTAGTAAGATTTTCTGAGGGGAGTTTCTAACTTAGCACAGTGCTTGTTTTCTACTTTTGTTCATACGTTTTATTTCTGTGGATCATCTTTGACTTAATTAAGGGCAGTTTTAGCTAGAAATAAAGAATATTACATTGAGGGACTTGTGTTTAGGAAATGTTGGAAAGAAGACCCTAAATGCTGAACTCAGAAGCAGCTGAGTGACAAACAAAGGACATGGACTTCAGGATCCAGCTGGAGACAGAAGACAGGATTTCTTTTTCAGACTTCCACCACAGATGGGTTAGCATTGGGAAAACTGCATAATCTGAGTGTTACTAGGCTTTGTGGTAGTTTTCTAAAGAAAATACATTTATTTTAGCAGTCTTTTGACAGTAAGATTAGAATTGCTGATCAAAACATTTGCCTTTTGTATCTGTTATATATTCTAATGGTTAACACACGTGACTGGATCTGTCCATCACTAATAGCATTTCTGTATCTACAGTGGACAACACTTCCTAAATATGTCAGTCTTCTTTCTCTACCATTAAACATCCACGACTTCAACAAATAGACTCAAAAAAAGTAGCAAAAAACTCTTTGCTTTTCAGGGAAAGCACTTCTCAAGTAACTAAACAATTAAATTCCTTGAACCACCAGGTAGTGTTTGCTTGGTTGCTCTGAAATGAGTAACCGAAAAAAATTTTTGTAGAAAAATCTAGAAGACATGCCCATCTAGGGAACCTTAACATGTTCTTGGCACATGCCCAAATTCCTCACCAATCAGAAAGAGTGTTTAGAGAAGAATAGATCACCAGAAAAAGGAGATGTTCAAGCATCCAAAGGGAAGAAATAAGTTATTAACAAATGCTTTCTATTTTGTCTGTTTTGGTCATATCACACATCTTCTATATTTCATTAGAGGGTAAAAAACTATGTTCCTTTTTCAATTATTTATTAATTTAGGAAATTTATCAATTGTGGTCCCTTAGCCTCCATAGTCAATGAAGTCAGTGATGGGTCAATCCCCAACAAACACAATTTCCCAGTACTGTGTACTTTGGACAACTAGTTAAATAGTCTGAACTTTTTGAGAACCCCGCTTTCCCTGCCTTTTCTCCCTTATTCCACAGCAGCAAGACCTACAACATCAGCGTTAGCCATTATTTCTAGTCCTTTAAACTTTACAAGCTAATGTGTTTCTGAGATTTCACCAGCCCTGATCTTACTAATTGCCGTGAGCAAACACTGCTTGCTTCATGCTGTTCATGACACTTTTAATGCTATGTGAGATTAGCACTTCTTAGCCTTTGCAAGGTTTGTTTTTGTTCCTCTCTACTTTTCTGAAGTGTGACATTGTTGAAGGAAAAGCCATGATAAAGGCTTTTTACAGCTGTTGTTGTGCTCTTCTGTAGTCAGGCCTTGTGGAAAAGCTTCTCTTTTTTTCCACCTTCATCAGTATATACTGTAGTTATTTCCTGAGAAATATTTTAGAAATTATGTCTAAGACAACCAAGGGGTATATTTACATTTAGAGCTTTCATTGCTCTGTATTATGTACAGATATCTCCATTCTGTACATGTATAACGAAATACATAATAAAAAAACTGACTTCCTTAAAATGAAAGGAAGTCTTAGTCCTGGATGTTTTCTATCTTATAAAGTTATGCTTTATGCTTCTTACAGTGCATTGATGTAACTCCCAGCCCACCAAAGTTAGTGGAGCATAGTAGCAATGGCTGTCCTTTCCTAAAACCCTGCACAATGCTAAGTTGGTCATAAACTACTTCAGTAGTACCATGACACCCCAACAGCAACACACCTCAATTCACCTTTTGCCCAGGAGTATAAAAAGAGAAGTAATAGGGAGAGGATTGATCTGCAGTAATAGATATTAGCTGAAGGCTTCTCCAGGCTGTGGTTTGCTGTTTTCTTGGCTGCAGACCAACTGATGCTCCTTCCAGGCCCCTGCACTGAGGGCAAGCAGTGATGTACATTTTTTATCATTGCTTGTTATGCTGCTCAGACCAGTAGAATGATCCTGGCTGAAATTCCCCTTTATGTCCTTTTTTTTCCTTGGCTTCTAAATCTGCTCATCTCATTGATATTCTTTTTTCAAGCATTCATTTAGTTCTGCAAGACAATTGAAACGCAAAATTAGCAAGTACACAGAGGACAAGTTCTCAACAATTTTTTGTAAGTGTTCAAAAAGCCCAAAGCTTTGGGAGACTCCAGTGCCTGCTGAGCAAATCTGCCTGTATCCAGGTTAGACACACCCTGATGTGAACAGCATTAGACATTGCAGTGTCAGAAAGTCTTGCAGATCTGTTATGCATGGCCTCCCGTACCCACATGAGCCATGTGCCCCAAGTCATAGTTCCTGTAAGCCCACAAAGTGCTGGTTCCTCCTCTGAAGTGGGACGTTTGCCACTCTACTCCAAGACAAAAAAGCTAGTAACACTGTCTTGAATGTACCTGCCCCAGAGTCTTGGATATTGGAAACTCAGTCTTCTCAGCAGCCCTCCAAGAAACGATGAGAAAACTGCCTGAGCTTTCACTGCAGCTATCAACATTTTGGCTTCTTGATACTTCCTGTCAGTTCTTGTATTGGGTTTGTGTGGCAAGGTTTTGGCAGTGGAGAGTGCTACAGGGGTGGTTTCTGTGAGAAGCTGCCAGAAGCTTCCCCTATGTCCGATAGAACCAATGCCAGCTGGCTCCAAGATGGACCTGCTGCTGGCCAACGCTGAGCCCATCAGTGAGACAGTGGTAATGCCTCTGGGATAATATATTTAAGAAGGGGGAAATAAACTTGCACAGTAGCAATTGCAGCTGAGAGAGAGGAGTGAGAATATGTGAGAGAAACAGCTCTGCAGACACCAAGGTCAGTGAAGAAGGAGGGAGAGGAGGTGTTCCAGGCGCCAGAGCAGAGTCCATGGTGGAGCAGATATCTACTTGCAGCCCGTGGAGGACCCCACACTGTGGCAGGAGGATGCCCAAAGGAGGCTGTGACCCCATGGGAAGCCTACATTGGAGCAGGCTCCTGTCAGGACCTGTGGCCCCATGGAGAGAGGATCCCACGCTGGAGCAGGTTTGCTGGCAGGACTTGTGACCCTGTGGGGACACACACTGGAACAGCCTGTTCCTGAAGGACTGCACCCTGTGGGAAGGACACACGCTGGAGCCGTTCATGAAGAACTTCAGCCCATGGGAACGACCCATGTTAGAGAAGTTACTGGAGGGCTGTCTCCCATGGGAAAGACCACGTGCGGGAGCTGGGGAAGAGTGTGAGGAGTCTGAGGAGAAGGAGGAGGAGGAGGAAGCAACAGCAGAGACAATGTGTGATGAACTGACCACAACCCTCATTCCCCATGCCCCTGCACTGCTCAGGGGGAGGAGGCAGAAAAAATCGGGAGTAAAGTTAAGCCCAGGAAGAAGAGAGTGGTGGGGGGAAGGTTTTATTTTTGAGATTTGATTTTATTTCTCATTATCCTACACTGATTTGATTGGTAATAAATTAAATTAATTTTCCCCAAGTCGAGTCTGTTTTGCCCATGATGGTAACTGGTGAGTGATCTCCCTGTCCTTATCTCGACCCACAAGCTTTTTGTTATATTTTTCTCTCTCCTGTCCTTCTGAGGAGATGAGTGGTAGAGCAGCTTTGATGGGCAGCTGGCCTTCAGCCAGGGTCAACCCAAGACAGTTCTAAATATAATTTCCAGGCGGCAGAAACTGTAAGTGAATTCGATTTGTTGGTTTTCTAATTAAAAAATACCCACTGTTTTATTGGGACACAGCTAAATGTGCACGTCCAGGTACTCATCATCAATGAGAGCACAGGGGCAAGCATGCTTTTGTGCCTGTTTTTGGTAATGACAGTATTGCTAGTGCTCACAGGAACCAGCTATCTAGGCAGGTCAATTACCCCAGTCTCAGCCATGGTCAATGTGTGTGCATATTAAATGTATAATTCCATCTAGGTAGCCCTGCGAGCCTGTCCTGTTCCTGTTTTTTTATAGGTATGCCACTTCTATAATCTTTTTAATTCTTCTTTTTTTCTTTTCGGACTCAGTTTGTGTAGCAGAGATTTAACGTGACTAAAATGTTCAGCTCACAATCTTCCAACGTGAAATGTGTTTTAACTTTTTCTCTGATCTCTGATCAGGCAACTGCTATCTGGATGTTCTCTACTTCTTTCCTTGTTAGTTTTCTAATGTAAAAAAATAAAAAAAAATAAAAAAAAGAAGGACAACCCGCCATTTGCTCTTTGCAACATTTCCCTATCTGCATCCTCCACTTTGGACTTCATGAGTGACAGGGCACAGTAATAATTCTTTCTCTTATAGGAGCAAACCAGTTATGGGTATATAATGTGCAGTTCATCATTTTTTTGAAGAGTTCCTGGTCCACAACTACAAAAAGCACAGCCAAGTGCATTTTGGCACACTGAGAAATACAGGATCTAAGCGTTTTTGACTCGCTGTGTTAGCGACCAGCTACATTAGGGGTCTGCACTCTTACTCCAGCTGTGAGGGAAGTGAACACACGTAACATTTCCTTAGCACCATTCAGCAGTGATTGAGCCGTGCTGTCCTCCTCACTCATACAAGAAAGCTTAATGCAAGTAGGAAGAAAGGACTGAAACTTTTACCCCGAATACGGTTGTTCTTGCAGAGCTTGTAAGCAAGCGAAAGTAACACTGTATACTGGGAAGTGTTAGGAATACGTCTCACTGTTTTAAGATTGACCTACAACATATATATGAACCTTTAGGAGCTTCTAAATACCACAATCTCATTTTCAGATTGATGGAAGAAAAGACCTACATATAATTCATTTGGACGTTTGCTACAAGCATTGGGGGAAGAAAGAAATCCTCCATACAAGTAGTTTTAGATGAGTTTCCAGATATTTATGTTTCTGAAACACAGTATTTTGTGACTCTGGTTGGAAAGACCAGCCAAATATGTTATCCTGATTTCCTGAATATTGCATTTTATGCATGGATTATGATTCTTTTCAAGTGCAATAATTTCTTGTTACAGATGTAGATTAGAAATAATGTAGAGAATAAAGATACATAAGCACACATTTAAAACATTTTTATTGATACTAGATCTTTCATTTGAAAGGTCTATAGGATAATATTTTACCTGTATATATCCTTTCTGCTAGACTAAAAGTTGAGGGATTTTTAACTTGATTATAGATAGTGCATTATAAGGTACTAGTGAGGAATATAAGTACTCTTTCCATATTAACTACTGACTCTGCTGATTCACCACTGGGAATCGGTCTGGCACGTATAACTTCTAATAATTATGTTGTGTTGCAACCATGCACTGAGTATCATAACCTTTTAGTAAAATTGGCCCAGGTTTTCACATTATATTTATGTCGTGAATAGCAGGTCAAAAGGTAGCACATTACACATGTCTGAAAGAGGTTGTTCTAGACAGAAATTTTGTGCATGCTAAATGCATAATCAGTGTTGTAGTCACTGAAAGCTCAGTCTTACAAAAGCTTCAGTTTTATTATTGTGAAAATCTGGCAGATAAATTTTGCCAGATCCCATCCTATTTCTGGTGATTCAGTCTGGATAAGAGAATTTCATATAGTTCTGGATGTTTCTTACTAAACAATGGGCACTTCCAAATGGTGAATGATAGATTTCATAGTGGAAACCAGGACAGAAAATGGGACTATAGGTTTTGCAACATCTTACATGCAGGCCCAACTTACACTGCTTCATGAAAAAGCATTGGGGAACAGAGGAAATGACTGTAAAATATTGGAAGTATTAGTAAAAATTGGAAAAGTACAATTTTGCCACACCAAGAAATTTAATGTATTGGTGAAAGCTAGAAGTAGGCAAAGGCAGAACAGTACCTATATTTTAACTAAGGGAATGAAGGTGGTATGTAGAGAGGAACTGAGAGTGATCTTTCTAATGCAGAAGCTTTCATTCGGTACTGTGTACAGTCTTAAACACATTTTTGTAGAAAAGTATAAAATACAGTGTCATTTTATCAAGGGTAGATTGTGTGAGACTAATTCAATTTATTTTTTTATATATATATAAGATAACCGATTTCTTTGGCAAGGTTAATGCAGTGGACCTAATCTATTTTAAGTAAAGTGTTTCCTACAGTGTCCTATAGTAAATCATTGTGTAAGATGGAGATGATGGGCATTAATAGGGGAATGATGAGGGGGGAAGAAACTAAAAGGGAAACTGCAACAGTGTATACTTAGGGGAGAATTACCAACCTGGTGGCTAGGGGCTTTCTTTAGAATATTCAGAATATCGTGCTTTGTATATTGATTTCAAACTAAGTAGTAGACACTTATAGGTAAAATACATGGACAGTGCATGCTGACTGCCACATTCCTGGCAGCAAAATAAAGGAATGTAACATCTATAAAAGGGATAGGACAGGGAAGGGGGGCAGGGAATAAGAAGCCTTATTTGTGTGATGGCCTTCCTCTCCAGGCAGTGTGGTCCTGTGCAGAGGATGTTAAATGACCCTTAGCTCTGTTGGGTTGTCATTCACATTCTCTTGCTCACAGGTGTCCCTTCAAGTGCTGCAGCACCTCCCAACCCATTTGTGCTCCCTTCCTAAACCCAGAAACAGCAGTTGAGTTGAAAGGGTATCTGCCTACTCACACTAGCACAAACTTCACTCACAACAAAAAAAAAATCCCTAAATTTACACCCTTTCAGCCTTTATTCCTTCTTCAGATATGAAAGTAATGTTTTACATCTGTTTCTCACCCCCAGATTTACAGGAGAAATGGGAGTGCCTGCACTCCTGGCCCCAGTGATGGGGCAGACCTGGCACTCGATCACGTCTCCCTCGCTCAGGCAGCCAGGCAGCAGCACTTGTACCATGCTCCCTGCTCTGCCTTTTAGGCAGAAATCCTCAAAAAATAGTCTACTTAAAAAGAAAAAAAAACCTGGCTGGAAATCTCAGCGTGAAAAGTGTAGGCATGTGGTAATCAAGTGCTCCTATTACTGAGGAAAATATCATCACATGGGAAGTACAGGACGACCTTGTAGAAAAGGAATAGAAATGGCAATGAAATTTCAGAGCACAAAATGCAAAGCCACGCCCTCAGGCACTAATCACAAGACTTTTCAATATTACTGAGGGTCTCATCAATTGCAGTGATGATGAAGTATAAGCATACTGGTCATGGCATGACTAAGAATTGCGACGTTGATGCAACTCTGGAAAAAATTAATGCAGAAGGTAAGGTGTTTTAAACAGACACAGCTACATACCAGTACCAGTCTAGAAAGTAGAATCTCATCATACTGTTGTGTACTGTTCTGGTTACTTGTATTCAAACGATTTAAACCAGGAGAAGAACAAAGGTCTAAAATATTAGGAAATCTTTGAGTCTTTTGAGGATGAGGGATTAAAAACATGTTGTCTTGCCTAACCCACAAAACCAGAGACTGGAGATGGGGAACAGCATACATTCATTCTGTGTATTTTTGGGACGTCCAACTGTATAAACGAAAAGATAGCACAAGTGCAAGGTAGACAGTTATGAATTTTCCATAACTATGTTAAAACTATAAATGAAAATATTTCTAACCATCAGATGGTTACTTTCCTTTCACACAGGAAAGTGGAACCATAATAGTTTCAAGACAGACTTTGAAAGTTGCATGGAACGGAGTGTATGCCACAATAACAGTGATCTTTGAGTTGTCTTGTGGTACATGGAAAAAATCGGGTCCTTCAACCTAAGTGCTTAAAACCACTTTAGATGCTCTACATTATTGACAGAATCTGCATGAAACTGACACATATCACGGAAGAGTTCCTCACACTTTCCCTGTGGCAACTAGAAGCCCTCAGGGTACTAGAGGGCAGATAAATCGCTCTGAGGACATTTTGGTACTTTTTTTTCCACTGGATGGTCAGATTTGCTGGTATCCCTAAAGCATTTTGAAAATAAACTTGATCACAGATGATTTTCTTTAAGACGTATTTACTCTATAGATTTTTCTGGTTTCCCCATGGCAGCAAAAAAGGAATTCTCTCCTTCTCATTTTCTTTTTTTTCTTTCTCTTCCTCTCTCCCCTCCCTGCCTAGCCCACACTTCCCAATACAGAGTTTTGTTTCCAGGAGGATGTTTTTTTCCTCTTTTGCACCAGAAATTGATCTGGTGAATATACACAAGAGACAATGTATTGGTACTCTTAAGAGTAATAAAAATCTCTCATGGTTTGAGCAAGATTTCAAGACAAGGAGGAATCTGTTCTGAAGTAGAATTGGTTGGGTCCTTTGGGATTTCTCCAGCTTTCTTTGAAGCACAATGCTTCACCAACTTTCTGCGTCACATGGGAAACTGATTATTCTGGGGACCTAGGAAAATTGTGTTATTTTTTTCTCATTTCCTTTGCCAGACACATTCTGGTCAATCTTGGTGTTGATTCCTTGTAGCATTTTGTTTGTTGTTGTTGATCTAAATATCATGCTAAGAAAACCCTTTGCATGTGGGAAGCAAGCAAGATGCACGTTCTTATGGCACTTCAGGCAGATGCCTGCAGACCACTGGACTCAATGCCTAGGTAGTCTGTAGTAGTCTGTGATTCCAGTTGCCTGAAGCATTTGATGAAGCACACTTCCAACACTATATGTCCATGCTCAGCTGTTGGTCGCACCTTAACACTATGGAGTCAATGCAAAATCTGACAAAATAGCGTGACAAAAGGCAGTTAGAACAACACACAAGGAAATACAGTTCTCCCCAGATGAGGTATGGACTGAGTTTAATTAGGATTTGTGTTCTTTGTGACCCAAATCCAAATTCCTCATTACTTTTATTACTTAGTAATATTCATGGTGACTTTGGTATATTTGTTACTTCTGCTGTTGAGGTCTTTTTTAATGTGGAAAACAACTGCACAGCATTCAAATAACTTCCTAGTCATGTATGCATCCTAGTGATGTGTACAACTTACCATTTATAGGATCCAGATGTCCATCTTCCTGGATGATGGTCTCAGCATTGACATAAAGGTATTCTTTTCTCTTCTTTGACCTTGTTGGCAGATGTCTGTATCCATGTCTTAGGATCACATAGACTCTGCTAGACCCTGCCAATGTCAGCCTCTTGGTTTCATATAATGTTTCATTCATTGGATCCTGCCCGATATCAATATGCTAGAGAAATTCATCAAAAGGATGTAATTCACATAATGCATCCAAAGCCTGAGCCCAGAAAGGTTTAGGCCTGGGGAATTTGTGGAGGAAAAGATACCAGACTGTACTGCCCAGAGACTGAAACTTCCAAGACCTTGATTTATTAAAGTGCCTTCTGCCCTTTTGCATTATTATTATACAGTTTTCCATATCCAGGAGTTGTGAAGAGCATATGCAAAGGACGTGCCTTTTCCTGTCCCTCTGTTCCTGCCTTAGTCCCTACGGTTTGGGAATAGAAGGGGTTGTGTCCCACATTCAAGTCAGCCATTTCCCACATAACTGTTGCATGACACAAGCACATTTAGTAGGCATTATGCAAATAGACTGATCATGTCCAAGATGCAGTTGTCTAAACCACAGCAACATATGTCTCATTGATATAACACTTCATTTGGATGATGTGAATGCAGTTTCTGAATCAAAACTAAAAATTACAACATCTTTAATAGAAAGCGTAGTTACACGTTTCATCACGTGTGCATAGAGGTTATGTGAGTTCTGTGTTTCTGTTCCAGCGTGTTATATTTTAGATTCACTTCCATACCAATAAAAAATGAAATATAGCAATATGACTGCCTCCAACCTGAGTCTAAAAATTATACAGTTTGTGTTTTCTTATAGAGTTTATGCTCTCACTGTAGTGTTGAAAGAACTAACATGGGATGATTTGTAACTGTGAAAAATAGCATTACCAAATACAATAGATGTAAGATGGTTTTGCATATGGTCAGCTGG
Organism: Himantopus leucocephalus; assembly: GCA_003993805.1. NCBI lineage: Eukaryota > Metazoa > Chordata > Aves > Charadriiformes > Recurvirostridae > Himantopus > Himantopus leucocephalus. The sequence goes on from RSEF01000031.1 coordinate 64,932,187, forward strand.
CAAGAGGGATAAATATAATGATACTGGGTATTATTTGTTTGACTCTTGAATCACTGCTTTTCAATAGTTCTAAATTTGTCAAAACACCAAAGACATGAAGTTTATAAGTTCAGATACTTTATTTACACTGTAATTGTGTGGAAAGTACATTGGAAAGTACACTGGGAGATTTATTGGTTCATGAAAACAGACTTCATAAGATTCTAGTTTGCCTACAGTACCAGAAATGATACTGGAATAACCTTATTTGCCTTTCTGCACTTCTGCTTGGAGAAGAATTGAAAAGGCTCAGAAATCAATGGAATATACTAAATTATCATTTTAAAGAAATGTACAGTTCTCATTCAACCAGAAATTGAGTAGGCCTTTTTAGTTAGGGTTATCATTCCATTCTTTTTCATAACATCATGTATGTGATGTATGGTTTTGAGCCCTTTCTGATATCAGGTGAAGCAGAATTAACTATAATAAGCTTTAATTCTGTTATAACTTTCTTTAATTTCTGCTTCTTAACTTTCCTCTTGCAGAAACACCTCCTAGGAGGCTGCATCCTCCTAAACCCATTCAAATTAATTTTGGCTGAGACTAAAGTGTTGGCTTAAAATTTTATAGTTTGATCCTAAAATCATGTCATAGAAACCACATTATGACCCCTGAAAGTTTTGATAATAATGGGACATGAAACATTCTAAACACCAGTGTAATAACATATTTTACCACTCAGAGTTTCACTGCGATTTCAGATGCTGCCAGGGAATTAACTTAAAAAAATCTTTCCACAAGGATCATGGTATTATTTGTTCCATAACTTAATACATAGTCCACATTTTTAAGGTCACTCTGTGCCACAAATAATACAATTTATGTATAATAAAATGTCTACTTCTTATTTTTCTTAATAATGAACTTAATAATGGGTAAAGAGAATTTTTGTCATAAAGGCCAGAAGTATGATGTCAGCTAATGTAAGCATTTTATCGGTATCTCATTTATTATACAAAGCTCTCCTGAATGACAGAAAAAAATTTGTAAGAAATAATGCATAATGATTCAGCTATGCAGCACAAGAGAAATAGTCTAGTTTTGACTAGTAACAATGTCACTAGGAAACAAGGAAAATATTCATGAACAATGACTTTTTCAAACATGCCAGACTTGGGAAAAAAAATGTGATTTTGACTCTGCTTGCAAATAAAAAGAGTGATGGAAAAAGCTGTAGCTTTCAGTATGGCCCACTCTAATGCTTCTGATTTATAACATTGTTGTTGTAGCATTAAACTAGTTCTGCTATATATTAAACTGATTTGTACCATTTGCAAAAGCCTGGTATAGTCACAAAAAGTAATCACAGTAAACAAATATAAGCCAAATCCAATATGAATTTCCTAGACCTATTAATTTTCTGAGTAGGTTTGGAAGCTTTCCTAATTACTACTTAATGTTTTGCAAAAGTCATCAAAACCTCCTATTACATCTGTAGAGTGCATGATTGGGCAGATTTAATTCTAAGATACAAAGTGAATGTGTAAATACATATTATTTCAGCCTACCTTTCTGCAAGATAGTTGCAGGCTGCCAACTTTTTTTTTAGTTTTGCAACATTTTGTGGCTTCCTTTGGTCTCTTTCTTTGTGCTAAGTATGCATTTAAAATGACATCTATCATTGATCTTTGCAGCTGGTTTTATTGAGATTTCAGAATATTACTCAGTAGTATTATTCAGATATATTTATCAGCTTTCAAAGATCCAGAATTTTTTTTAAAGCACTTGTGTTAGCATACATATGCATGAGCCAAAGACTCACTGGCCAACTGGCAAAAGCCAGATGAATAAGAATAAAACAAAAATGTAAAAGGAGAACTAAATCAAGTGATTTATGTGTTTGCTGTAACAAAATTCGCCTCAGACTCTGGCACAGATAAACTAATTTTTGTCAATGTGTGCTATATTATTTCAGGCCTGTTTAAGATCTAGGGTGTTGGGTGTTTTTTTCTGTACTGTAATGTTGTGGAAGAAATCATACTTGTTAGAAAAGGAATATGGGATTTAGAGCTGACTATTAATTGAAAAGATAAAGTGGAAAACTCCTGTTATATTCTGGCACAGTTCTTACAAGATTGCAACCTACAAGTTTATCAACAGCTAGGGAATTCGTTCAGCTGGGGAAGAAGTGTAGGGTAGGAGAAGGGAGATGCTATAGAGGGAGGTTGGTTGGCTTGGTTTCGTTTTAACTCAAATCTAAAGTGTTATATGGCTCTTCTTTCCTCATATAGGAAATGATATTGTGAACAGGTTTGCAGGTTAAAATAAATTAGAGTAGCAGTTATACAACCTGTGAACACATACACATCAATCCCAGCAGAAGCTGGAACACTACGAGTCTGAAAATCTGACCAGGGATCAAAGATATATCCTGGATATCAAAACAACTGCGTCCTCATGAGCCTTATAGAGCTCCATCCAAATGGATCCCAAGGAATTCCTGTATAATCCTAATGAAGCCCTCTTACTTTCCAAGTTTTGCTCAGTTCTCCCCTTTCCGTGGAGGTCAGGAAGGAGCCATTTATGGTCATATGTATGACAGTACATTAATGTAGCAGAGATTCCCTGCTTTATATTTTAGCATAATGAGTTAATAGAGTTAGGCTAACTTACACAAGTTGTGCTTCTGGCCATAGACTATATATAAACATGCCAGCAAGTGTAAGGGAGGCAATCATTTTTCCTCAGACATACACATACACTCCCCTTTAAATTCAGCAAGAGTATCATGAGTGCTGCAGCAGACAGGATTTCACCTTTAAGCACTTACACGTGTAAGTACATGTGCACACAGATATAACCAAGTTTTCTTGTTCTCAGCTTTGAAATTTCTGTAGCTTTGTAATAATTGCAGCTCAAGAGAGGGAAAAGCAGGAAAAAAAATTCTAGGTCATGAACTTCCTTCTAAGCTCTAATCCTGATGTTTACAAGAGTGTTTCCTAGTAGCAGGTAAAGCCTAGGGCTCCTACCATGATCTTTTCGTGAGAACAGCGGAAGATAGCTTTTGTAAAAGTTGTGGCAGTGGATCTGAGGTGAATAAAATTTGACCAAGTTTTGCTTGTTTTTTAACATGTATTGTTTTTGTATAGTAAAATTCAAAGAGCCTTTAAGTATATTATACCATTATGAAATTCTTCAGTATTTGGCAAAAAATTCAAAAGCATAATTGCTTTTGGAAAAAAGGTGTATAATAGACCATTATAAGTGGATTATTTGTGTCATTAAGGAGAATTGTTATGCATTCTTCAAAGAGCAAACATACTGGAAGAATGGAATTTGATAGTGAAAGAACATTTGCTTAACAGTAATGCAGGTGTACATTCACAGAGAGACAGTTACTTTACGCGATAATGTAGACAGAAGCATTTGAAGTCCATCTAAATGTCACACAAAGCATTTGAAAACACTTTTTTTTTATGATAGTTGAAGGAAATTTTACACCTCTTTCAGCTTTGCAATATAGCTTTTTTTTCCTCCTTCATAATAAGTTAAATTACTCCCAGAAAAGGATTTATACAGTTGCCAGCTGCTTCTCTACATTTTTTAGTCAACATTCAGTATTTAAGCCATGACTTGAATGGACCACCTCTCCAGTATTATGAATGGTAATTTAATCTCCATCCTCAATCAACCATGAGCCCAGAAGCAAAGGTTGCCAATTATGTTAAATTGTACCAAACTATGCATCATTTTCTTTCAGACATTCTGTTCCTCATTTATTTAATTCTTATTTCTTTTGTCTTTGGCACAAAAGAGACCTTTTACTAAATTAACTGCTTTAAAATGGAAAAAACCCATATACGTATGTAGCAAAATACAAGCATCAGGTTGAAACAAATAATTCAGCTCTACTGCATAATATCTATCTTTTGTAGAAAGCAGACAGCTAGACCATGTTCCTGTAAATTCTGGTGAGAGACAGGCATGTGAAAGGGATAAAATATTCTGATTTAAAATAGTCTTAATCTGTTTGGTATTTCAGTTTTTATATACTTGGATTAAGGCAATCTAATTTCTCAAGCATGTTTTACTTACCGTCTAGCTAGTTCAGCAGTAAATTTGCATTCTCTACTTTTCTAAATAATTTGAGTGTGATATACTTGTGTACATTACAAACTTTTTTCAAAGGGTTTGGCATTAGATTCAAACTGAACATTATGAATTTCCAGCTGTTGCCTGGGGTGGTATGAGTTGTAACTTCTTAAGGATGAAAAAGATAGAAAAATTTGTTTTCTGTGTCTACAGTGGTCCTTATTGAGGCAATTCACCCTTCTTGTAAGCTGATTATACTCACTCCTCCAAAACATATTTATACACTTCGTAAATGTATGGATTAATTTTGTACTCATCAGCTGTAGAGGTAAAGAACTGCAGGACTTCATCTTGAAAAGTTGAAAATGTATATAGTTAACAATCCTCAAGCAAATATCTACCACCTCTGTTAAATGAATTTATGCTAGCCAGTACAGTATGGAGACAATTGACATCAAATCAATATTTCAAATACTGGAGTAATATATCTTGCTGTGTCAGCTGTTGAACAATTTTTTTTCTAGGATACCGGATGGTGATGCTATAATTTAAACCACAGTTTACAGGAATTTCTTGCAATGCTTGTATTTTCAGAAAGCAAACAGAGCTCATCTGTAATTATAGATATTCAGGAATGCAACTTTAGTAAAATCCACAGAAACAAGAGCAATGGATCTTGTACCATAACAGCACAAACAAGCAAGATCAAAGCAACGTCATGTTAGTTGAAATAACAAGACTTAATTGTCAAAGTCAGCTATGAGCCACCTTTTACGCTGTAGTTCTTACTTTTTATCAGAGATTTTCAAAACAAATACCTGAAGCAGGCCACACAGAGCCAAGTCTTTCCACTAAGCTTAGATATAATCATCTTTTTATGGTCTGGATGTGCAAGGCATTGTCTTCTGATAGACATGGCTGTACCCTAATTTACATGTTATTCAACACATACTGAATGTATATAAATAATATGATCATAGCTAAGATCTTTAATTATGTAACTGCATATGAGTGAATAAGTAATGAAACTTCCAGGCTTACTAGAGAGCATTTTTTCTTTTTAAGGGGTAGTAGTGCTCTATGAATCTTTATTTTTTCTTTTAACAATTTCCCCTCCATTAAAGACTGCTAAGCCCCAGAAACTGGATCAGCGACACTGCAGACTCAGTAACAGTAAATGAAGTACTGTAAGCTTACATCAGACTAATTAGTCTGAGGGATAAAATACAGAGAAAAACTTTTCAGGTTGCTTTGTGAAAGGCAGTTTGCTTAATTAAGCCAACCACTAATTGTTAAATATTTTTCAGGCATTAACAGAGTTACGCTAACTGTAATTAAATTTTGATTTTAGTGGTATTTGCAGGGATTAAAGTCACAATCTGCTGAGGCGCTGAGGTTAGTTAATATTCACTTCACTGCCACAGCTGTCCTCCATTACATTACAAAGGACAGGAAAAGAGACAGCAGAATAGGGTGAAGTAATGAGAAAGCTATTCATTCATTTGAACCAGCTCCACGCTGTACAGTCTTCTACAAATGGATCTGATCTGCATGACACACAACTAGGCATTAAATCCGATTTAATTTGATACAATAAAAGACAGCCTAAGCTCTAAATGCATTCTTATTTTTATACTTAAGCACTATGTAATGTATCAAAAAATATAATCATGTGATTATCTTATGATTCCATTCAAGTGGTATTTCTTGACTTATTAGCTCTACAGGAGTCCACAAGGATTGTAAACCAATTCCTGCTAAGCCTTTATTTGTCCCATGTGTGTGTGAATGAACCCTTCACACTTCTAGATTGTGAATTTTTGTTCCCAGTAGAATATTTACTGGCAAGATCAATGTTTTGAAGGTTTAAATTTGGCTTTCTTTTGCATGTGAGTTGCATAAGGTGCCATAGAGACGGAGCAGATAACCAAGGCCTGAAGCATGCCATAGCTGCAATAATAGGGAGAAATTGGTCTTCGTTTTTTTTTCACCAACAGTATTTCACTCACAAGGATGTCCTTTTGTAAAGCTAATATTGGGCTGGGTTTGGGTTCAAGAGAATTCCTCTTGCCAAGAAATGCCAAAGTCAGCAATTGTGCAAATCTGTACAAAATTCTTCCTCTCCATCTCATGATGTGCCCTGTGTGCTCTTTGTTGTATTAAATCCTTCTTCCTGGCATAGCCTCAGAACCTGCAGTCACTATTGCTGCCCTCAACCTGGCCTTAAAATTGCCAGCGTTAGCTTATATGTATAAGACCTAATTTCTCTCCCTCTTAAGAATGTGCCAGACAGTCCCTAATTATCTGGCTGGATGACGATTAATCTCCCTTCTCTTCTTGTGAATGTGGAGGGTCCTCCTGGAGTGAGGCTGCACCACTGAGATACAGCATGGTTATACGTAAGCCCTGATTTCCTTCTGGGAGGTAGAGGTCATGACAGTTACCATAAGGCCTTTATGCTGACCATAAAGCAAGTGTCTGGCCATGCTTCAACCAGTCTATGAGAGCAAAGGAATCCTGTGGCTGTCAAAATATTCATCATCTTCATCTTTTTTCTTCCCATTTCTCCTGATTGTTGTTCCACTAATATTCCATTTTACTTAATTTTATTTTCCAGCATTGTCTCCTTAAAAGTTGTACCTTGGATACTTGGCTCTTGGCATCTACTCATCAATCCATTTCAGACTGAGTGGCTGGCTAAACTCTTAAAATGTAAATGTGCAGAAGTACATTCTTCTTTACTATGGTGCCTACCATAAAATTCATTATTCCAGTTCAGGGTTTCTGAGGGGAGGCTTTTTTATAAACATTAGAGAGAACACTATCACAGAAAAATGTAAACTCAGAAGCTATACAGTCATTCCCAAACATCCAAAGTAGGCTCTTTCAGCAATCTTCCAAATGCAATTTCTGAGTCACAGCATACTAAGAGATGATTTTCTTTGCTATTTCCTATAGTCCTAATGAGACTCATTTTCTCCACCAGCTGATTTGTTTTACTCTGAATTTAGGAAGGAATACTACATTTATATCATACGAACTTGTTGTATTAGGACTATATGTTGTCAGCAATCCTATTTGTGTGCATAATCACAAATCAGTTGTGTTTCAGCTAAGTAGTTGAAGAATTACTGGTGTGAATAAATTTATGGATGCAGATAATTTTTTGCAGAATCAAGGCCTGACACTGGACACTGGAAGCCGCAGATTCAGTAATATTGCCATGCTTTGAAACCCAAGGGAAAGTTGAAAAGAAACAGTGGTGATTAAAGTCCTTGTTCAAACAAATATCTCTGATAATTATAGAAAGAATCATGGGAATTTTTCCAGAAAACATGAGACGAGAGGATTTTTGTTTAGATATATTATATTTCAAAGTTTTCTCAAGTACAAAGGTCTCTCTTTAAAGAGGATCTTTTCACTAGCTATTTAACAAGTCATACGAAGACAAACGAATATTAGAGAATATAATTCATACCAGAACTATATAACATAGGTAAATGAACAATAAAAATGATAAATTGGGCAATAGAAAAGATTACAGAAATAATGCTTTCACATATTGGGCATTCATTAAATTGACTTTCCAGGGTAATTACTTTAACATTTCTACCTCTGATTCAGCACAGACTTTCGGATCATTAAACTAGATAGTAAATATTACAGGGTTTCAGGACCCACTCTTGCAGACCTCTTTCCGGGAAATTCAAGAGCCAAGTCAAAGCCTTTCCTCAAGGTTGAGTCTCTTCTGTAAGTCCAAATATTCTGGACTGAAAACTGAATTCACCGAGAATATTTTTCGTTCTCAGAAACTGTTATTTCTATGCAGACTATTAATCTTCACTCTTGTGTACAGACTGAATTAATTTTAAATAGTATAGTAAAACTAGTAACGAATTAACATAAAAGTATGATTTACACTTATACTGTTATTTGTATGTATTCTGATAATAACTAAAGGTCTACAGTACGGATTGATTAAAATGGTTAATTCCAAAACCACCTAAAATTGTTAGTAATTCTGAATGTTGGTGGTGTCAGAATTTGCTATTAAATACATCTGGTTAATAATTTTCATTTAAAATTTTCTCTGGAAAATGTTGACGTTCCTAGCAGCTCCCCTGTACCATCTTTCTTAATGCAGCTGCCATCTTTTCTGACTCATTTGACTTTAACCGGGAGTTGTGTTCTGGAAGGACTTTAGTGATCTACAAATGCAAATTTAGTTTGTAGAAAGCATTCTTTCAAATTTTAGTATCTGGCAGGCTGAAACGAGAATTTATGCAATCTCAAAGTTGCATTTTTTATTTATTTCTCTCTTATGTTAACATACATATATATTGAAAACTATACACCTCTTAGGATAAGGTTGTTTTTCCATTGGCCAAAACCAAGAAATCACACATACCAACCACACCAAGACATGTCTTACGGGGAGTTTTCAGCTGGATTTACCTGTCTAACAGGCAGGATATTCAGGAAAAGGTTGGCTAAAGACCTGAAATTTAGAATTATTCTCTGAAACCAATAAAGCAATGCACATTACATTTTCCCTATCAATTAGATGTCTTAAGACTTCCTAAACTAAAGACACTGACACTGATCACAGAATCACAGAATCACAGAATCTCCTAGACTGGAAAAGACCGGTAAGATCATCTAGTCCAATCACTAACCTAACACTGACAAGCCCACCACTAAACCATGTCCCTGAGCACTATATCTACATGACCCTTAAATACTTACAGGGATGGGGACTCCCCCACTGCCCGGTAACTTGTTCCAATGCCTGATGACCCTTTCAATAAAGAAATTCTTCCTAATATCCAATCTACACTTCCCTTGGCGCAACTTGAAGCCATTTCCTCTTGTTCTATCACCTGTTACTTGACAGAACAGGTCGACTACCACCCCTCTGATCTGGCAGTCTGATGTTGCCTCCCCAAAAGATATATTTTAACACGGTGCTGCTTACCATGGAGTGACAAACGAATGCCAAGACACCAGAGCTCAAGGTGTTGTGTCAGATTGCAAAAACTCTGTTCTGGAGAACAGAAGGGGCACCTGTTTGTTAAAACTACTAATTTAATCTTTAAAATTTAACAAGGCTTAACTGGGAGAATAACTGCTGCTTCTTACTAGGGCTCTGATCGACAGAAGTGTTAAACACATGCATGTTTTGAAATAAGAGAAACCTGATGATGTCCAAAGGACAGTTGGAAAGCCTAAAGCTGAGCAGGTACTTAGATTTTTGTCAGATTGAGATTTCAAGGCCCAGTTATATCACCAAAGAGCAGATTTATATGGAAATATAGGGGAAGTGGCTAAAAGAATTAGTCTTTCAGTAGTACCATGGAATGTATCATTCTCTTCTCGTAACTGTGTTATGCTCCTACATAATTCATCTGCCAGACCAAATCAAAGCATATTGCTACTCAGATCCCTGATCATAAATAAAAAGTTAAGCATATTAATATATGTCTGTAGGGTCAAGTAACCTCTTTTCAATCACTTTAATTAGTAAGTGATTCTCTTATTGATTTACTTTTAGAATTGCTTTCTCTTTTCTCCTCCCGATTTCATTAAATCAAAAATATATCCTATCAAGATTGAAAATTACCAGTTCAGCCCAATATTTTTGATGTCTTCTTAACAGCTTAGTCTCTTCCTCTTTTTGAAGCTATTTAATTCTCAGTAACTAGATGGATAATACATTCTACATCTTCCTGCATCTGAAAGGAAGTTTTCAGACTAACCTGCAGTAGTAATGTGGGGTAAAGTAGTGATTTTGATCATACAACTTTATATCACATGATGAAACTGGCATGTTTTAACAAGTTAGCAGTCCTCAGCTGAAAATTGTCATAGATCACACAAAATATAGTAAGTGAACACCTGCAAGAATGTTTTCCACAACAAAGGCAAGGAAAGACAAAGTGTGCTGATATCGCTTTGAATATGAGGAGGCCATTCATTGCCATTTACTGTTGTCTGAAAAAAGAACGTAAGCTGACTTGCTGCGATTCTGTGTTTCCAGAGACATTTCTCTCATTGACAACACCAGCTTCAGCACTTGCCTAGTCACTTTTTCCTACCTAGAAATACTCTTGTTCATGACATACCCCTACAAAAAAAGTACAGCTGAGAAAGTACTGTGTTGAAAATGATCTGACAAGAGAATGCAGAGGACAAGGAAAGGGGAGTACTACTTTCAGTAGTAACAGCTTAGGGAAAATGTCAATAGGATTACAGCCTCAGTGTGGGTAAAAATGAAAAAAGTTAGCCTATAAGTGAGCAATTAATTTACATTATGTCTATTCTATTATTAAAGCTTCAGCTGACATGCTCTTCGTGACATATCTCTACGTATATGTTAAAGAACAGCATTTATAATGTAGTCTGCAAAGTAATATTCCATTTCATAGTGCAATAGTTACAGCAGAAAAGTAATTTAATTCCAAAGTCTGCATAGACAAAGTAATGGCAGCTATGGTAAAAATATATATTCAGATCATAGATATTTGCAAGACTTCAGTATAGGGTAATCAGGCCTTTGTCAGGACTCCTGTATTTTTTCATGTATAATGATCTCCGCTCACTTAAGCTCTTGTACTAGTACGACAGCAGTTGCCGAACCTTCCACTCTGAACAAGAAATATGTGAAGCCAGGCTTTCACCACCTTAGTCCCGTCATTTCAGTTTGGTCTCAGTCAAAGGGAATTACTGAGAGAGTAACATATTGCTGTATCCCTCTGTCGTGGTTTCATGATGTGGGGGTCTATTTCGTTTTCAACTATTTCACCTTCCCTCACTCCCTTTTGTTAGGTGTCTACTAGGAAAAATATATCAACCTGTCTTTAACTTCAGTGGCTGCTAAAATACAGTTGGGGCTTGTAAAATCATGCTGAAAAAATAATTTGTTCTAAATCAAGACCTATTCCCCAAGCCACCACAACCAGACTGGCTGTAATTATGTTGTATTTTATAACAGATTTCCATGTAAAGAAAAAAAAAGGAAATTGTCTAAAACATTTACTTATGTATGTAAAATGCATGCAGGTACATAGTGGTTCAAGACTCATAACACAGATAATTCCCCTGGCTGTTCCTCCATGCAAAGTAAATGGATTATTTGGCCAAACCGATCATGAGTCGTGCAGAGCATTATGTATATCATAACATGGTGCTTCATCTCCTCTCATGCCTATACTGATGAATAATGAAATAGTAAAAAATTGAAAACATTTTCTTTATTTTGATCACCAGTGTAGAATTCAGTCCTCCTATCTCATGCATCCAAGCACTATGTAGGTCGCCAATGAGGCAGTCCTCCTAACAAGAATTCTGTGAAAATCAGTAGAGAGACATGTTTCTGGAGGGCACCAGGCAGAGATCTGCTGTGACCAGCTTGAGCTCCCAAACTCCTCAACTGAAGAGGACAAATTCTCCACCAGGGAGCTTCCAAGATGTCCAGCATCTTTCCTCTGAGTAGAGAAGGAATTAAGAACTCCCTTTAATGGAACTGCTTCCCTGTGCAGGTGAATGGATCCCATATGTCTTGCATGATATCAGGCTCTCTGCATGTTTTTCTAGGGTAATTGAAGTAGGCAGACAAGTTTTAACATTTAAGCTCTTCCCTTGGAAACAAGAAAGCTTGAAAAAAGCTGAAAGCTGAGATTCTGCTTAACAACAGAGAAACTTGTTTACATCCCACCCCTTCTCACTCCCTCATATCCATGCATTCACTCCACCTTTGCTCACTCTGTGACTTATTTGTTCCCCTGAGAAGTAGGAACCAACTTCTGATTTTTAAGGCACAAAGTTAGTGTTCTCTGATAAAGATTTAGATGAGCAAAATTGTAAGTATCTAAGTCACTGAAGAATAAAGGGAAACATCCTTTGACTCTTATAAGATTAACATAGGAATATATGTAGATTTTTCCACAATTAAACCTTAAAAGCTGTTGTTCATCGTGTTGCTCCAGCAACAACAATCTAATGAAAAATGAGAAAACTGCCAAGCGCAATCAGGGTGTGCAAAAAGAGAGAAAAGTGGAAGAATGTTCAAATTTACATGAGGAGAAATGATTCTCAACTGGTGTAGTTGTGTGTTGCTCTGAAGTCCATTGTCGCTGAGATATGGCCATTTACCCTATTTTAAAAATGAATTAGGAATCTCAGAAAATGATTTGCTGGAGCATAACACATATTTTCCCCTTTAAAATACTGTAAGGGAAAAAAAATGAGACAGCAGGCTACTGAATGTGCTTGGTGCCGCGTGCTCTGTCTCTCCAAAGTGTAGCATGAGTAATGCAAGGTTACTGCAGTAAGTACACATTTCTTATTGGATATCAGAGAAAATAGGTGTGTAAAATCCATGTAATTTGATAGCACATACATCACCACTGCCCCTGGGAGTACTGAATCATAAAGCTACATATTTAGCACAGTAAAAGAATATTTCTCATCTTTTCTCTGAGAAAATTCTATGGAAATGAGTGGGGGATGGGAGAGGAAGCTTATAAATCGAGTATTGAAACAACAGGCAAACTGTAGGGTTGCTGCAGAGGCACAATGCATATCCTTTTTTTTATTCCATGACATTTTATTTTAAGCGCCCCGCTCCCCTCAATGTTTTTAGTACCAGTGTTAAATTACAGTAGCACTCTTATGGAAATACATGTGAGAATCACATGAATACCAAGTACATTCATTATGATCAGTGCTGAATTCCAAATGAGAATAGCTTCTCTTTTTTTTCTTCTCTGTGTTAACCTTCAAGGCAAGTCAACACATTTCAAACATCCTAGTCTGATTTTAATTTGGAAAACAGTCTTAAATATACCACTGCCAAGTCAGATCGACTCAAAGCTGTGAGGAATGAAGGCAAGGAGGAGGAGGGGCGGCAGGACTGCCACAGCAAGGAGACACTGTGAGAGAAAGAGAGGTGAAAATGAGAGCTAACATCAGCTCCCCCGGGGTCTGCTGTAATCAGCAGACAAATGGTCTATACTCATGGCATGTATTCATTCTGCAGCAAGGGGCTGCCAACAAGAGCCTTCCTATGTCTGTTTGGCAATACAGTGCTAGCCTTCCTCTATTCAGATGCTTTGAAATAAAAAAGAACTGCTGACAAACACTGCTTTGGGCATTTGACACTGCTGTTTGATCTAGTTACTCAGACAGTGTAAAATGAACAAATTAGGAACCTGCTACAAAAGAGTCTCAGTCCTAGCTTGGTAAAATGTCAGGATTTATAAAATTAGGGCTGGGTTTTGTGGGTTTTTTCCTCTCTTTCTCTCGATTGTTTAAAACAAAAAAAGTCCCTTCCTGGGTTGTTTTTTTTTTTTTTT
>RSEF01000031.1:64958593-64969025 GCA_003993805.1 Himantopus leucocephalus
CTGACCAAAATACGTCCTGTTTTACCTCAAACCAGGACACTTTCCCAGTTTGTCTGCTTTGTGTTTTCCAGGGCATTAGAAGTTCACGTGAAAGGGAAGAAAATAAACTTTCTGCCTACACAGGCAGCAAGCCTGCAAGTGCCGCCCTGCCGCCAGCCCTTCAGCACAGGTCCTCCTTGTGCAGGCTGCGCAGTGGCTGCGTGCAGAGCCCATGGGAAGATCAAGAGCCACTCCTCTCCGCAGGAGCTTTGTAGACATAATCTCTGATTTCTTGATATCTTATGTGTATTCTGTATTACCTATAAATAGGAGCAAAATAGATACTGAGAAACCTGTTTCTTTCCCACGCAATGTGCAGCCCCTGGAACCATAATGTTATTCAATATCAATATGTTAATAACTGTAGTCATCACACTTCAAACCTTAAACAAAAGAAGTTCTTTGTACCTGTATTTTCTTCCTGTTTTCTTCAATACTATGGCTCTTCTCTAAGTAGTTTGTTGTGTTTTTTTCAATATTCAACTCAAAACTTGATGCTCTAATAAAATGCTGCTGTCATTTAATTAACATCTTTCCTTTTCTACAAATTAAAAAGAACCAAATTGTTCTTTACATTCTTTCAAAGAATTTTTGTGAATGAGGTGACCACCACAGGATATTTCCCTTCTTGCCAGTCAGGGAAATCTTCCTGCCAAGGAAATGAGATTCAGCATTGCTAATGGGAAGATAAAAATACTCAGTATTTATTTTACAATTTGCTAATAATGAAGCAGACTGAGAGGATGATTGGTTGAATGCACTTGGAATAATAATAAAGGGCAGGGCAGATGCTGAAAGATATTTTTTATGTTTCTTCTTCTAATTGATGTTTGTTTCTTGTGTCCTTTGTGTGCATTTCCTGAATTAGTGTAGCATTCTCTGAGGGTAAATCAACCTAATTTTCCCCTCCTGACAGCTGCATCCTTGATGATACTCAAGGAATAGTTCCAGCCTTGAAACTTGGTGCCTGTGAAAAGGCTGCATTGGACTCAACTGGTTCTAGATCTCAGGCGGAGGCCGACTGCTCTGCCTCGGCACCCAGAGACGGCTGTGGTATGCTGCAGCTCTGGGCCATACAAAGTCGGCAGGTGCGGTGCCAGACCTAATGTCAGGCTGTTGAGAGCCCAATGCTTCCTCTTAAAATGACTCTGCTTTGACATCAGAGCTCACATGCCCCTAGCTGGCTTGGAGTACCAGGTTGTCACAGCAAACTCTGCTGATGTAAGAATATGCTTTGAGCAGGCGGTGGTGAAACCACTGCGATGGACTTTGAGTTAGGGTCTTGGTGACAAATAGACAGCCAGGCTGGGGGAAAAAAGTTGGCTGAGTGAACTTGACGGGAGAAAATGGGACATGATCTCACCCTTACTGATGCCATGTTGTCTCAGTGTTGACTCAGTGTTGACTGAGTATTAGAAAACAACTGCAACAGTAATGTTTATATAACATTACATTAAAGCTCTCCAGACTTTTTTTTTTTTTATGGGTACTAGTCCTACCTGTTACTAATGAGTANGTAGTAATGAGTTACAGCACTCATACCAAATGACTATTATTTACAGGTACTAGCAGTGTATTGAATTTCCCTTCTCATAGAGATCAATGGGAGTTTTGCCGATGAATTTAAAGATTATTTCACTTCTGTCATTAACAAAATAATGCTGTAACTCATGATTTTTGAGTGTCCAATTACAGACACTGAAGTAAGCAATGGCCTAACTTTAATGGTCCACTACTGGACCAAGTGTCCCCTCCACAACTAACTGCTGCAGTAGTTGCTGGTATACACATCCAGGTCCTGTTAATTAATCAGTACTCATCTCCTGTAAAGCCATCTTTTGCAAAAGCCTTTGGGAAAAGTTCACCTGTAAGTTAGCTGACTAGAGCTTTCCCTGCCAAGGTAGGCTGTACAGATGTAGTTTGGGTGCAAGCAGGCTGATTATTCACTTGTCTGAAGGATGCCATACGCTTACACTGCTAAGAGGCCCTAACTCCCTGTGCTGTGTGAATTTCTTTATTGGCAGTGTGCTTGGTCTTCACTTGATCCCACAATACAGTTCCAAAAAGCTTTTTGGGGGAAAGCTGTACATGCAATCTTGTGTTCTTCCTTCCTCCTGTGTCTTGACATCCATTGAGGACTTTAGCAACAGGGAAATAATGCTCCACATTCAAGAATTATATTATGTGTTTTATGAATAAAACATGAATTTGGTTAGCTCAGCAACATATACTGTTTAGCAGATTTCTTTTTTCCTGCCCACCTCAAATCCCTGGTATTTTCTTCAGGTTTTACAATCTTGATAGCAGTCAGCTCACAGGGAGTTTGGCCTTACCTACATTTTATTGCCATTTTTCTATTCATGCAAATATGGTAAAAGTAATTAAATATTGCTTCAGCAAAATTATAGTCTCAAGAGGATATGCTTGTAAATAAGCGTTTCATTTCAACCACTTTAATTCTTAAAGTGGAGTTGAAAAGTGATCCCAGGTATTCCATAGAGTCAAAATGAAAGCAGGAGGATCTTCATGATTGCAGCTCTGCAGAAAAGCCACAAGATCAACAAGTGTATTTGATGGACAGATGTAGCCTTCCATGTCACATAAAACTGAAGGCTTTAAATTACATTAATGAGACTACCTGGGTGTGGAACTCACTATTAGGAATTCATTCATTGTTTAGCTTTTAATTATTTTTACTGGCATCTGCCTTTCTGTAATGCAAGATCGGTGACGTGCTAAGGGGCTTTTGGGAGACATTACTGAGATGTTACTCTGGGCTTGAGGGGAGTTTTCATTGCCATGATGGACAGGCATCACAGGACAAAAATTAAAGAACAAAAGCCATTGTCAATTTGTTATTGAGCTCACATGAAATGCTAACTGTTCCTTAAAAATACATGCCCAGAGCACTGAGGTCGCACAGTGAAGCATTTAAAAGCAGGAAATACAGATGATCAGCTTTATGGAAATGACAATGGTCAGTGTTTGGTCAACTTTAATTTGCCACCGCTAGAGCACGAACATAACAATTCAGCCATTAATTACAATATTAAGTATGATTTCTCAGTGGATATTATATAGCATCCTAATATTTAACCCCCATGAGATTGCCTGGATTCTCTAACCCCCCTTCTTTCCCTTTGTCTCCAGTTTTAAATATTTCCCTCACTCCATAGAAAATAAATTCTGAGCTTAATGAAACCACTTTTTACCAATGTTTGCTAATATTGTGTCTCCTTCCACTTCTTATCTGGTTACCAGAAGCCCTATGTTTTTCTTGCCTATGATACGAACGTTGTTTTTGCATAGATGCCATAAGCTTTACAACCAGTTCTGACAAAAACAAAGCATTCTGTAAATATTATCTTAAGACTTTACATTTGTCTTCCTGTTTGAAGAGAAGTTAGGATTGATGGTGTCCTTGCAATAGAAGGACTTATGTGAAGGTTAATTTAACTGGCTTGCTGCCTTTCAACTAAGGTCACCATGTTACTTTCTATATCCTGTTTTCTGGTCCATTTCAAGCTTCACATCAATTGTTGACATGGAGTTTGTTGATGAACGTGCCCTAAGAGGACCATAAACCAATTTGTGGAGCAAACAAGAAGGTTATGAAAGCAATGACATACCCAGTGATTTTCCACTCTCTGTCTCGGGTATGTATCTTAATTTCCAGATAGCTGAATCACAAAATGGAAAGAGTTAATAGCCTTCTTGTTCTTTGTATTCCCCTCCCCCCTTCTGTTAGGTTTCAGTGGACTAGTTCAATAAAAGGAAAAAGGAACACTATTCACTAGAAAACAGTTATTTAGGTACAATAATTTGTACTTTATGTCATATTATAATGGTGAGTGTAAATTTTCCTTTGAACCATGTTTTATTAACATTTTTTTTCCTCAGAGTTACATCAAAAGACTCTATAAATAAGTGATGTGCTCAGCCTGCCAGCTCTTACATGCATACCAATTACCTCTATTGGTTTCAAGACACGTAGTCAGTACTTTAAACAACCCAGATAATATTGCAAACTGAAATATTCAACATCTCCATCTTGGTATGCTGTCACCATGCAGAGAATGATTATAATTGGTAATCAGTTTCACTGCTGGTAAGTTGAGTGGCATGATGCATTTTATATCCATGCTTATGTCAAACTCAATTAACATTCTAACACAGTGTATTTCAAAGACACAGACCTAATCTAAGGGAACAACGCAATTATTTTTTTGATGTTCAAAATTCTCAGTTCCATGAAGAGAAGAATTTGACACACAAATACATTTATTAATACTGTAGCATTTTCTAGCTATGCTTGCTAGAGGAAGAGGGTATGAATATATATCTTCCATCTCAAATTCCTGTTGTAAGTGCGGCATGCCAATGACATGAGAGACTGCAGTGAAATCAGAAATACAAAATGATCAAGATTTTTCTTTGTGATTACACAATGCTGTATCAAGGTATGATATGCATTATGATATGCTGAACTGAAAAAGAGCTTAAATATTTTTTAAAAACCCATAATGATCTATTTGAGGCCAATTTTTATTGATTGATTTATTTAATAGTCATGAGCATCACAATGCTTTGTCAAATTCCACATAAACAAATGGGGAAACAAAATCATAAAGAGGAAGCTAATATATGTAACATTTTTAGGAGAAATTATGAAGTTGAAGAGGCAGAAAAAAGCTGAAACATTGTTGCACTCATCATCATTGAAAAATCTTGCCCCTTACACCAACACGTCTCTTACGGGTTATGCATTTTTCCTGTCATCCTTAACATTAGTTTGTAGTAATGTAGCTGCCTTCACAGCACAGAATGGAAGAGATAAAATACAGAAACCATCTTTAAAAAAAAAACAAAAACCACTTTGGCTGATAGACATTACACAACTTGTCTAGAGTAGTCCTGTTCCACCCATGGTTAGTTTGTTGTATTATGACACAGCTGGTCACAACTTGCTGGTCCACCTGTCCTGATGGAAGAGACAGCATTTTGCTGGCATGTCTTCTCCACATGGGCACTTTTGTACCTGCATGGTCTTTAGCACACAGGCATTTCATCAAGTGACCCATGCTCTGAAGTTGCAGAATCACATAATAGTTAAAGTTGGAAGGGATTTCTCAAGGTCATTTGGTCCAACCCCCCTGCTCAAGCAGAGGCGGCTAGAACAGGTTGCCCAGGACCGTGTCCAGACAGCTTTTAAATATCTCCAAAGAAGTTGTAGGAAGAAGAAACACCAAAACAAGTTGTTGTTTTGCTCTTCCTTTTTACAGCAAGTTTGTGGGTTTTAGGGGACAGGGCAGGAAATAATGGAAAACGTGAAAACATAAATGCCTGCTAAAAGGAAGATTCATAGTTTTGCAGTTTGGGAAATAAAAAGATGATAAGACCTACTTTGATTATTTTGAGATGGAAACACAACTCGCTGGCAGTGAGACTGGTTGAAGTTAAAATAAATGTAACCATATTTTTCTTGAAGTATTTGAATTTTGAATCTCTTGTGTTTGCAAAACTGGCCTGGAAAACTTGAAGGAGCAAAGCTGTCTGCAAGTTCTACCATAGTGAAACCTTTTTAGGGAATTCTTTTTTCTTCTTTTTTTTTTTTACATCTACCTGTTACTGCTAATTCACCACAAAATTCTCAGGATAAAAATCCTTCACCAGCGTGAACTAGCAGACTCAGACTGAGTTATCCCAATCAACTTTTCTGATCTTCAAAATATGAAAGAATTGTCCATGAAGTAACAGACCTCAGCTGTAAGTTCCATGAGCAGGACCATACGAAACGTAATGCAGTGGAATCCTTCCACTAAGCAGAATCCTCAAAGCTTGACTATTCCTGCTTTTTGATCCTCCAACAGAAGAGGTGCAATGGAGCATGTTCTAATGAAACCTGACCAAAGACTGACATGACTAATTTCTGTGTCACAATGTCTGGTCTAGTGTGAATTTTTATGAACTGTTGACCTGAAATTTAGAAAGTACAATCTTTTTCTTACTGGAAGAAAACGAAAGGTGTTTTGCTCTTCCATATTATCAGGAAGGATGGAGCAGGATAGCAAAAATTCATATCTTTACATCTCAAGAGCAGGACCTTATTCTCACTTTCTGGTAAGACAGATATTTTTTCATCACTCTCTCCCTTCCTCCACAGCCCCAACTTCAAGGTTATGCTCTTCTATTTATTTCTACTAATACCTGTGGTCTGGTGCAAACCTTTTCTGAATGGAGTACAGGCTATAATTTTTATGGTGATATGCTGTTGTCTATGCTGTTTTTGACCATTGAAGGCTAGATAAAGCCTTTATATTACCTGATGAATTCATCAGAATAATCCTGTATTTATTGGAAGCTGTTGCGAGAAGTTATCGATATAAAGATATTTCATCAGTCTCTGGGTACCATTCTTGTCTCTGATTTGGACATATTGATTTTTCTTACGCCATTTGCTACAATGATTCCTTTGAGAATATCAACATTTGGTAACAGTACAGAAAACAGGTATCTAAGTCAAATTCTATCACTCACGTTTCTTTACCTCACTAGACAATTTCAACATGATATTAATTATTTTTGACATTTAAATGAAATATTCCATTAATATTAACACTTTAGCATTCTTAGGAAGAAGCTTTATACCCTTTGCTATATTTGAAATATTTTACTATGAGCAGCCTGACTGCTAACGATGGGGAATAATGTTTGTACTATATCATTGCAAAGAATTTTTCTCACTGTTAATTTAGCTGTTCCTGAGAGAGGCTAATAACCCTGATGTCACATCTGACCACTTTATTTCCCTGAAAAGCAATATATTCAACATGACAAGAGCACTTCTTCAAGCAGTGCCATTTACACAGACTACATTTCTATTTATCCCAAGACTAACTTGCAACAGCACTGCATGGTATTTTGGCTACAGGGCTGATTAATGTAACACATTCTTAGCTCGACTCCAGCCAGTATAGTTCCACTGTACATGGAGTACATACAGTATATTTGCTCAGGGGCAGAAGCTTCTGTGTTGTGATTATTGTCACAGATTAAATTTAATTTAACAATTTTGGGGAAGTTTTTTTTTCATTTGAGAAGTTCTGAGAATGTCTGAACAGTTATTTCTCTCACTTGATATGGCCTTCATCACAGTAGGCGCAGAAAGCATGATGTACATTATACTGCAATAGACTTTTGTAATTGCTGTGTACTAATCATTAGTATTCATGTGGCATATTTACTTTAGTACAGGAGGCTGGATCTGATGTACTATGTGAATACTCTCTGATTCTGTGAGTAGTCTTATTAAAAGGCATATTTGGAGGATAAATATGTGAAACAGGATCTAGGAATCTGACAAAATTGTTATTGCTATAATATTAATTAGGAAAATAATAAAATCATAACAACCTATATGATATCTGCTGCACTGGTGTCTGGACAGTACATTATTTAAAAGCCTCAGCACTGCATTTTAAGTTGCAGAAGCATTTATATTCAGTGATCACTGGCAGTAATAACACGGAAGATTTTGTCTTTAGCAGCAATCACTTTCTTGAGCCCTTTCTCCCTCTCCTTTATTTCTCTTCAAACACCAAAATAGCACAATTTGTATTTAATTAATAATTTATTTTACAGGATATGTTATATCATATAATGACCTAAGATAACAAAAGGGATTACAAGAAATTTTAGAAATGCAGTAGTGATTGTAAAATAATTATGGTGCCAAAACATTTCTGGCATAATACAATTTTGTCCATAAATTGAGCATCCTTCTTTCTTAAAAAACAACCCTTGAGGATCTGTGGCCTCATCTATCAGCCTCATCTTTCATTTCCTTTTTGCTTTTATCATGGTCTGGATTCATAGAAAATATAGGAAATAATAGTTCACATTAAAACAATGGCAGAGAAGGCACCCTGGTAACATCTGTGGGTGTACTGAAATGATTTATTATTTCTATGACTATTTCAGATTTTCAAAATTACACGAACTGTTCTATTATTCAACTATTCTTGTATCTGCATTTAAAAAAGGCATGACACAGACCAGACCTCCTTTGCAAATAGACTGTGCATATACTTGTGTAGTAGACATTTCTGGTAAAATATTTGTAGAAAGCTAATTTCAGTCTGGAAAGCTTTGTGAAAATGTTTTCATTATGTATACATTTCAGAAGATGTTTCCTCACAAATATCCAACTAAAGAATAGAAATAATATCATATTATCTCTGAGATCAATCTTAATGAAATCTTTCTCACACATTTAGAAACTGAGATCAAACACACATAATAAGTGACTTGTGATTAATTCAGGAGGTAGATGACTTTTTAAAATTTTTGTGACATTTAGCTGACAATATATTTGGCATGTAACGCTTTCTTCACAGAAACTTCCTAAGTGGTGCCAGATGTTCTTCTTCACTAATTGTTATAACTTCTACCTGCACTCTTTAATTTCTACAATTTCCTCTCTGATACTTATTCTCCCTTATTTCCCACCACCTCTTTGTTATTGCACTTCTCTATTACAAGCCTTCATTCTCAGTCACGCGCCACAACCAGCTTCATGTTTTCTCCAGCTTCGTCTCTGTGTCACAAAAATACTCTGAACTTCTCTTCCTTTTCAACTGACTTCACAACACCTACTCCTTAAATGACATCTACAAGCAATTATCAGGTCAACTGAGGGGTGTTAGCATCTAGAAATGCATAATTTAACTATTTTTTAAATTATCATATAGTTCTGTACAGAAGTATATGTAAAGCATACAAAACTTTGCTTTGCAAATTTCTTGTGGTTTATTTAATAACTTAATTTCTTCACATCTATGATGTAATTATTTCTCTTCTCTTCTGTTGATGATAATGTGTCCTTATCTATTTCTGTGTCTTTGGGACTTGGTTGTATCCTCAGCTTCTGAGCTTACAAACTTAATAAATATAAAAACAACAGTCAAGCCATCAGCTGTTGTTAGCAATTTAGCAACATCGCGTCAAAATAAAGATGTAAAGATGGATACCCTGACAAAAGACAGCTTGGGGCTATGGCAGCCTCTCTATGCATTTTCCTGAAGACTTCTGAGAAACAACTAATGGCATGATTAATAGCAGACAGAAATTTGACATTTGTTGGAGCTGGTTTTAGTTTGCAAATGAGGAGTCCACCCCCTGGGTTTATGCCAGTTTTAGGATTTGTCCAGGGGACTCTCACATGGGGGATCCCTGTTTTCTTTCATGGGGATGGGCAGCAGTACTCAGACGCCCTCCCCATACAGACCTGTACTTAAGTCAGAGATCTCCATGGGTGCACTCATCTTCAAAACATCTGTGTGAGGTAAGGAAGCACGGTTTTATTTCTTTATTTGCCTGGGAAGTTGTATTACATGCAGGGGCCTTGACCAGGGAGGCCCTCAGCCACCTTTACAGGGTCACCCAGGAAACACGAGACAAGTAGAAAACAGAGAACAGGGCTCCTAAGGGATCAAATCAGCCATGTTTTTTCTTTTTTTTTTGTCCTGGTATGAGGCAGGACATGCTCTCTCAAGGCAGGGAGGGAGCAATTGATAGGAGCGACAAGGTTTAGGTTGTGGGGGCTGCAGCAGTGTGTGGTATGCAAGGAGGCCATGGACCATGTGAGCCCATGACATCTGGCTGCAGCCACCACCGACACCAACAGAAACGGCACTGGAAAGAAAACCCATCCTGAGCCATGACTGTCAGTCAGAGAAGCACAGGCAGACCCTGATAAGATGTATTTAAGAAAGACCCCAGCTGCCAGGGCTGAAGCTGCACTCTAGGGAGGGCATAATGTGCCAAAGGGGGTATGACTGCTGCCACGGCACACACATGCTAGGACAGGGACACCTCTGAGGGACTGCAGCCATGGGAAACCTGTACCAGGCCATGGACAGCCATTAGGTGCCGTGGAGGACCCTGCAACCTGTTCAAACAAGGGGACCTGAGAGTTGGGATAGGGGAGCACAGGTGTTCACCTCAGCGTGTATGTGTAAATTCTTACATCTGTTTTTCCCTCAGCACCAGAATCGGTCCAGAATTTTGTTTGGCAGCAGATTAAGTGAAATTTCCTGACTCAAGACAGCTGTTTGCACCAGGGCTGAGTGCAGCGGCAGTACTGATGGAGGAGTCTGCAAGGTGCAGGCAGCTCTCTCCAACAACCAGGCAGCAGCATGCATGGCACTTGCTGAGCCAGGCTCATGCAGAGGCACTGCCTCCACATCATGTCCCAAAACTCCCGTGCCCTCTGGACCCACTGCATTGGTGCCACAGCTCACATACATGTCACAGGAATAAGTGCCTGAGAAAGCAGCATGTAAGATCTAACCCAGGGCTCAGTGCTGGGGCTGGTTCTCTTTAACATCTTTAT
>RSEF01000031.1:64969125-64985337 GCA_003993805.1 Himantopus leucocephalus
TTCCAACCTTAACAATTCTGTGATTCTATGATTCTATGATTTAAGTTTACTTAAGAAAACACTGGATTTGATATTTTAACGTTTCCTTCTGCCATAACCTTCAGGCCATTCAGGTTCTTCCAGACATCAAATGTCTTGATTTACATTGGAAATTTCAAAATAGGGGCTGGCAGATGGGGGGCAGAGGGAGGAAAAAAAACCAGCTTAAAGGCAGACATTGTGCTGTAAGGTGAAAGCATAGAGGAAATGGTTCAGAACCACAGGATGCATTATATCTATCCCCATACATAAGCTGGGTATATTCATTTTGCTTGTTTAAGAAGACCAAGTTATGAAAGCATATTGATCAACAAACAGCATACTCTTGACTAAGCAGTCTCACAGGTACCTCTGTGAGACACACCCAGATGTTCATATTGCCTATGCTTGATGGTCATCCTGGGACCCCAGCAGTGTAGACAAGCACACTCTTAGAAGAGTACAATTCCTCGCTGAAGATAGATCAAGGAATGTCTTTAAAGATTACAGCAGCACAGGAGGTGCAGGGCTGTACTCTAACTATAAAGACAATTTAATTTATTATTCTTAAGCAGTTCTCTTTATTTCTTCTTCCTCTCTCTTCATAAATACAATGCATTTTTCAAAAAACAAGTCTAGTGCTGTTGTAAGGGGAAGACTGATTACACTGTCTGTAGCTAAGCAGAAAGTCTGGAACTGCTGAAGGCTGCCTGAGCTAGGCTCCCACTTAATAAATTGAGTCCAGCCTACAATCTACCTACCCTTGTCACAAACTGACATTATTAGCCATGCTAAATGGGAACACATCTTTATGTGCTGGGGAAATTAACTGAAATAACATGTTATGTTTGTAAGTGTTCTGAACTCCATCATGCTTTGTGCTGAAATACACCTAAACAACAGAGTTGGCTTTATCCCTATTCTACGAACCTAAAAAGCCTCTGGCCTGTTTATGTTCAAATAGGGTTTTTGAACAAAATGGAAATACTGCAGTAATAAACATAGTCTATATCACAGTTAAAACCTGTATTTGATTAATTTTTAAGCTGAAAATATTAGAGCTAGAATGTCTCCCTTTTGAATCAGATAAGGGAAGAGTCTTTTAAGAGGGTTTCAGAGGAAGTGTTTTTTCAAAATTACAGAATAAGGAGCTTCCTAGCGTTAGCACTGCACATCAACATTAAAGCTCATTCCTTGGAGTCTATAATAAGAGCTAATCAGGTGCCTCTTCTGTGTTTTGGGATACTCCACTGCAGTTTCTCAGCTCTGCCTACCTTAAAAGAGTTAAAGCCCTCTCATAGCTCTGAAAAATACCCATTTACTCATATGTTATTCAAACTGACCATAGACTTGTCAAGTTGACAGGTTTTTGTCCCCCAGAGGAAAAGCGCAGTTGCAGTTTCTCTCACAGTACATTACTGGTGTGTAATAAATGCAGAGAAATTGGTTCATTCTGGATGCCAGACACACGCAAGTACTAGCTTTCTTGTCCTTGTCTCTCTGCAGACAAAAGACCTCAGCACAGAGAACACAATGTCACCCAGAACCTGCCCAGACTAACCAATTATACAACAAGTTGATAGCATCCATGAGATCTTTTCCATGTGACTTTAGGGCTGTTTTGGAAATGCTATCGTTCCCAGAAGATTTAAACCAAAGAGAAACAAGCATACTGCTTGGGTCAGAAAACAAGTGACTTTAAGCACAAATGAGATGAATGAGGTCTGTGTTAATATGGAACATCAATTTATCACCCCAGCTGGACACACAACAGTAATTTGTAAAACCACAGTGTTTATTAAACCAATTACAAACAGGTGCACTCAAAAAAAAATGGCTTCCATGCTTTCTAGGCTTACAAAAGAGTTGAGGCTTCTTCACACTTTTTTTCTCCCTCATCCTTTGTTTTTTCTTTTCTTTTTCTTTTTTTTCCCCTCCTGTGAGGTATCTTGCTGCAAAACAGCTGTTAAGGAGATATGATGCAGTGTCTCCTGGGTCATAACGTTGTATTAGAAGTTCTGAGCAAACAGCTTTGCCATCAAAGGAGCAAAGTAACTTTTTGATAGTCAGTGTTTAATTTTTAGGTACAAAGTACAATATAAACACTAGGTTTTGGCAGTCTCTAGCCTGTTGTCTCCTCACATGAGTGCCTAAGAAGCTCTGCTATAATGCGTGCTTCTTTCAAATCTGGTAACTAATAAGAATTACCACACAAATTGTCGAAATTAACTGAATAGATAGAGTATTGATTTTAAACTAGATTATTCATGTGCATGAAAACTACTTCAGGGTGCAAAGTTTTGAAGATTTGGGCTCTCCTTCTTCGTCTGTTTTTCCTCAGGATAAAGTAATACAGTTAGTTCAGCCTTCATAAGCCATGTTTTTTAGGTTTCTTTTACAGACCAGTTGGAGACAGGGTAGAAAAATGTCTTTCAGGGAGTGAGGTAGACAGAGCTAAGATGATAGCAGCACTGAGCAGAAGTGTTACTTCACTTGTATATAGTCATGTTATAGTTTGTGCATCTTTGTAATTTAAGTGTCTTTCTTGCAGTGACAGAATGCTATTCTACTTATGATTAAGCATAACTTGCAAATCCTTTTGTGCAGTACTGTCACTGAGCAGTTGTTCCCTGTCCCACATTTGAGTGACTCATTGTTCCTACCAAAGGACAAGAATAATGTTCTGTAATCCTTCTCTTCTTTCTTTCTTTCCTCCCCCGCACCACCACCACCCCACCCCCTCAGCTATTTATCCAGTTTGTCAAGATCATTTTGCATTCTAAAGTTGCCCTCCAGCACTTGCAACTGCTTTTAGCCTGGTGTCATCTTCAGATGTACTAATTACGCCCCACTCCATTATATAGGTCATTAGTGACTGAAATAGTATGAGATTGAGAGCAGAGCTTTGGGGAATCCCCACTTGATTTTTCTTTTCTATTCCTATAGTGATCTATTAGTAACTGCTCGATGGGTTCATGCAAGTGTAGGATATTTTCATTAAGCCCTTTTTTCTCTGCCTTATTTGTTGGAATGAAATGGGGGGGGGGGGCCCTCTCTAAACTTTGCCGCCCTGAGGTCTAGATGCTTCGGTAGCCCAAGTGTTTTGAAAGTGGTATCCATTGCTGCTCAGAAAAAGTCCTCATACTTCTGGATCCTTGTTGGCAAGTAGTTGTGTTCCTCTGGCTTCTGTAATTCAGTAACGCTGGTGTGATTGCCAGTTGGGCCCTTAAAATGTTGCCATAGGATAAGGAAAGTTCATCAAAAATATCCTTACAGTTAAAAGACTGTTCTTAAAAGCTACTGACAACCTTTGTTACTATCAAGGATACTTTCTAAAACTTGTTAGTTTTAGGAAACTACATATTTGTGCTAAGTCTCTGAATATCTACTTCAAAAATTTGGGTTTAAAACTGTTTTTCTGAACACTGTTCTCTTTTTAAGAAGCAAGCCCTTTCCCAGAGAAGTAGTGATGATGCGGTTTATTCATTTACTTTGCCAACATTTAGCGAGTAGAATAGCAGAATCTCATTTCGGAGAATAGCTCCATAATTTCATGCACCTACCATAAAAACAAGCAAATTGACACCCTGCCAGGAGTAGCCAGAGGAGATCTTAGAAGAGAGTTCATAATGATACTGTTGCCATATTGCACGCCTGTAAATAATTCATTAAGTCAACCACCCTTTTGTTTTAAGCAAACATGAGCAGATGCCTTCCTAAATTGGATGCAGACAACAGTTTTCAGCAAAACATTGTTGTAATATGACACTTAAAAAGAGTAACATTTTTCTCTTATTGATTTTTGAAGCGTTATCGACTCTGATAGTTCACAGTGATTACTTCTGTTGCACATCAAGTCCCTCATTGTTTTTCATCTACATTTTCCAGATTTTTGCTGTGTGATAGATTTCACAGTAAACTGTATCAAGGTGGAAAATAAAATAAATTCACAAGCAGTTAAGAGAACTGAGAAGTTTTTCAGAGGCCCAAAATATTAGTATTAATTATTTAATATGGGACCTGCAGTTTAGACCTTATATCTGCTTTGTATTTAGAAAATCAAAGAACAGAAATAAGCAGGTAATTAAAATATGAGAAACAACAGTTATGGGAGTTCAAGCAAAAGGTTAAGGTTAGTGTTTACACAGCTGATGACTACTCAGTACTCAGCTTGTAAAGTCAGGTCACACTTTTCAAAATACCACAATTACACTGTGTGGAAGTGTGTAAAATTCATTCTTCTATGTAACTTTGTTGTATTCTTTCTGCCTCCCCAGCAGTGTGGGGAAGACTTAGATGGCATGAAGAGGCAGTATTTTACTATTTGCTGTTTCTACTTTGAAACTTACCAACCTCTCTTCGTGTCAACATTTTCCTGCATGCAAGTTCACCCAGCATGAGCTCTCCTTACATGCATTTCCCTATATTGATTTCACTCCAAGTTTGTCTTCTCCTTCATGAAAACTTTAAAATAGGAAATAAGGATACTGAGTGTATGAAAAATTAGGTATTTCTGTAAGTTCTGAAGAGCACAGTAAAACATCAAACTTCAGAAAGATTTTAACCAATATTTTTTAAGTGTGTTTTAAATTATTAGCAATATTTTTAAAGTATGTTTTAACTTATTACTGCAAAATTCTTGTGACAATTTGTGCACCATTTTGGTCAATCATTAAATTACATTTCAAGTTTCTACTAACTCAGCTTTACAACAAAAGTAAAAACTTTTTTATCCTAAAAAATATTTTTAAAAAAATTCTAAACTTGTCCTTTAGAAACTGCCATAATGGCATCCCTGGTGAGAAGTTCTAATTACTATTTACTAGTAAATAAAATGGAACGTGTAAGCATATTGATTTTATTAATCCAATTGATGTTTCAGTACTGCTACAATGGTATTTTATATATTTTGTAAGACATTGATTTATAAACCTCAAATCCTTTTTCATTTGAATTACATAACTTTTACGGTACAATAAAGTGGAAATGAGGGGGTTTTTAACAAAAAATAAAGTTAGATACTATGTGTTTGAGTTAGTCTAGTTAAGTCTGAAGCAGTTGGGGCAGGGAGGAGTGGGGAGCCTGAATTAGACCTTTATTTTTCTATTCATATCTCTTATGAAAAATGCCCTGGGTGAATATCCTAAGCATCATACAGAGGAACTGTAAAATGTAATTGGGAGACTTTTAGTATCTCATGTCTGAAGGAATTTTTACACCCTTCTAATCTCACAGGCTCCAGCATGTTAATTTTGCATTAACATAACAGTGTTTATTGTGAATTTAACGCAAGAGAAACAATTTATACGCAGAGCTTCTAACCTTCCTTCAGTTGTACATTATGGGTATATTCAACATGTCAAAGTGTGGCATTTATTAAAAACATTTGGGTCTAATTCACGCCTATAACCATGACTCCTCTGAGGAGCTCATTTCTCATATGTGACTAACAATGTAGACAATGGAAGCACAGGTGCAAAGTTAATTTCATACTTAAGTATGGTCAGGTTAAGGACCTCAGCAAAAATAAGACGTGCTTTTATAGTGAAAAGTCACAATATTTTTCCAATTATTACAAATAGTGTAGATTGATTTTGACTCATCCATAAAATTCTCCATGAAGAAATTATTCACTCTCATGCAAAAATGTTTGACTAACTTAAAAATATTGCAGGATAAAAATCAGTTTACCAGGCTGGAGGACTAGATGGACTTGATCAACTGGTTAGAGATTTGGGTGGGGGGGAGGTGGTGCTGTGGGGAGGGGTGGCTTGTAAGGTCAGTCTTATAACTTTGGGTATAATAAATGATTTAATTATTCTAACATAGCCTGAAAGTCTGTAATTTATGTCAGATCCATAATATGCTGATTTTTTTCTGAATGCAACTGAAATCTCTTTCAGAAAGATTTACAGTGTTAATAACCTCTAGCTATTTTAAGTCACAGTCAATCATCATGGAAACAGCACAGAGATTATACAGGGCTTTTTCTTTCCCTGTGGTTACTGCCTTATATTTTAAATATAAGCTGTTTGATGAAAATAGTATTGTACATTCACACTTTGAGAATGCTCACAAGGTTGTGACTTTTCTTCTTCTTTTCCTCTCACCCCCACCCCCTTTGCTTAAGCATTACATGAGGAAGAAAGACTGTTACCCTGTGTCAGCCAGAACTGAACAAATGGCTTTGGGTTAAACTGATTCAATTGGGAATCGTTTGGCTTCAACTAGATTTCACTTACTGTGAGCTCAGTAGATAGTCCTAAGCAGTCATCCGAGAATGCCTGCATTTAAACAAGCAAACAGACAACAAGCATATATAGATGTCCTTAAGCAGACAAACTGTTTCTTTGAAAATAAGTAGTCACACATCCCAAGTGATGAACAGTAAAGAACAGGTCCTTAACCCTGCAAAGTGTTAGAAGTCGAGATGAAATCCTGACTTAGGGACATTCTCTAGGGAACATGGTTTGATTTCAGTGAGATCAGCATGTTGCCATTGCTGTTTAAAAGAGCTCTAAAAAAGTAACACTGTTTGAATGTGTCATTTTTTCTGCATAGTTATTAACTAAGCCAATCATTGTTATCAATTTCTTTCTAAATGACTTTTTCAAATTCAAGCAGAACTTTTCTAAGCAATAAATAGCTTCATGTTAAAAAATATGTTGCAGCCTTGTTTTCTGTGTTTTACTTAACAGCATCATAAAGATGAGTGCCTAAAATAATGGAAATCTCAGCAGTGAGGGGATGAACAACCAAATTCTTTGAAACAAAATACTGATTTTGCTTTGCACTTCCTTGTCAAATACTTCACTTTTTTCATATGAAACTTTAATGCTTTTGATCTTCAGAAATCTGATTCACCCAGAACATTGACCAGTATAAGAAAGCTTAAATTTAGAAAATCCGTGATGTTTTATTGAGCATACCACGAAAAAGGTGTGGCACCAGGAGTGAGTTGCAGATAGGGCAGCAACTTCACCATGTAAGATGTTTTGAGAACTCTCAGTCAATAAGTAATCCAGCACAAGCCAACTTTTCCCAGCAAACTCTTCCATCACAAAGAGTCGCTTTTGCTTCAATGTAGTGGTGAATATGCCACTGGGATCTACCAAATCTCCTGTTACACATAGGTTAGAAAGATACCAAAACAGAGTTTCCTTGATGATCACTTTTCTTAACATGACTGTAGAATGGGCATCTGTCAATAAGAAAGTGCTCTGTATGTAGCATTTTTTGTTGCTAGTGTGACTGTTACGCTAACTTGCTGAGTGGCTCTAGGAGGAACTGTAAGGAAAGTAGGGGGAAACCCTACCTCCTAGTCTAGTCTAAGAGAGAGGAGAAAAATTTTCTAGTTCTTGAGAGAGAGAATTTGCTGACATAGTGAAACTGCAGAACCCTGTCTTGTTTAGCTTAGGTAAAATATTTTGATGTTTTCTTGGATGTATACATGAGATGAAGTAGAGGTATGCTATGCTAAAGCTCTTTAAATACTGAAACCCAAGCTACATCATAAACACATTTTGGTTGATCTTTGCTAATATCCAAGACACAAGACTATTTCCTCACTTCTTTGGGAAAAATCTCATTTCTTGTCATTTTTCTGACTTTTGCAGGGAGAACACATGCAGAATGCTGTGTTCAGATATTAAGGTCATGTTCTGTAGATGGCTTAGCAATGTGGTTACAGTTAGCTCAGATCTTACTGGCTGCCTTCTCCAGAAGATCTTGGCTGGAAGATTGTGGTTGGAAGAAAAAAATGGACCAAGCTTCACACTATGCCCTTCCATCCAATCAATAAACCACAGTCATCCTACTTTGCTCTTTATCTCATGATACCTCTTACAGGCTTAAAAGAATTCAAGAATTTTCCTTTCTCTGTACTTTACACACAAAGCCTGTGATATGATTTTGTTTTTGTTTGTTTGTTTGGGGTTTTTTGGTAAAGACAAAAACTTTTTTTTTTTTTAAAGACCAGTTGCTCACTTCTTGTTGTAGTAATCCCATTCTTTCTTCCCAAGCCAGGTAGCCTTCTGAGTCTCTGTTTAGCTTCAGACATCTGGCTGCCAGGTTCCAGCAGTGACTAGGCGAACTGCTGCTGACTTATCTAATGCATGGTTTTTTTCAACTTGACCTGCTCTAACACTTTATTATTGTAACACTGCTATTTAGTTTCCTGAAGGCTATTGCCATCTGTGTGTTCCATAGTTTATAGAAATGGAAAGATGGTCTTCTTGTGGGCCCTAGTGTAATACTTAGGCCATGTTTTTGCAGAATTAGTATTGGTACTTGGAGCATTTTAAATGTAAGTTGTGAGTACGCACTGAATTCAGTCACTGTACTATCCGCTAGTATTTTTGACACAGATAGCTTTTGTAAATTTTTACTTGCTGCGCAATGAATATGTAACACCTGCATATGAAATCGTACTGCCCTAAAAGCACGTCTTCATGTCACAGTGGTGAATATCAGACACTTATATCAGGAATAATGTTGACGTTGGTTTAAATACATGGAATAGTTTCACGCTTGTGTTGACCTATACTTATGGTTTCCCTGAAAATACTTTAATTCTGCAATGGGGCACACTCCACCCAGTTCTGAAGACTACTTTAGGTAAGTAAACAAATTATTAGAAAGCACATGCCAAAAGGACCTTTTTTAACATTAATAAGACAGTTCTTCCTTTGGCTGCTCCTATAAACATCACATCTGCCTCATCATTTTGCTGGTTGAAACATTCTTTGTTCTATCTCTCCCAGTCAGCAGTAGTTTTCTGCTACCTTCTTTTAACTGATGAAGGAAAAGGCTGATGTTTATATTTTCAGCTTCTGCACAACAATAAAGTATTATGGCTTGCTTTCCAGGAGAGGAGAAGCCCTGCCAAACATAAGAAGGGGAGAGTGAATACTGCATAAATGAGTTGCCAATTTCTTTTCCTATGAACTGGCAATGTGGTATGCATTAAGACATTGAAGCAGCTGTGGTGAGAATGGTGGATGTTCTTAACCTATATTTGATTTTAATTTCCCATATCTGCGAATAAATATATGGAAAAGTTTTGGGTTTTCCCTTTGGCAGCTACAGTATGTAAGCTGTCCTAAAACAGTATCGTCTTTCTGCAAACACCTTGATGCTCACACCTAGCACAAAAGCTGCCGAAATGAATCCTTTTTTTTTATTTTTTATTCTGTTTTCATCTCCCATAAAATTAAGTGTTTCAATATTGGTCCTAAATAGTTTGTCCTTCTAGGCTGTAGAGAGAGAAGTTATTTTGCCACTGCATGAAGAAGTCAGAACAGCAGCTGATTCGTTTATACACTGACTTAATGGGTCTGACTCTAGCACAGTACAATTATCTTGTATAGCACTGACAGCTTTTATCTTAGTCCTGATCAAGCTGGTGCAACTTTCTCAGCATAAGCAGGATTCAGTGGAGCCACAGAAACTTTGTTACGCTAACTGCTGAGGCAAGGAAAAACAGTTAAGGTGGAAGACTGTTATATCTGGGTCACCTGCAGATACACAAATTCTTTGTCCTTGGGCAGCTATGTATCATGTACACAAGTTCAACTTTACCTTGAACTAGCATCTGGTTTGAGGTAGTGATACGTCTAAGCTGTTGAGTTCCTGTAAATATCTGTTTCTGAACTGCCCTACATGCAAATTGGCATCATGGCAGGATATGGCTCTTTAGCTTTGTTTATAGTGTACTACAAAGCTTCAAAGCATGTCTCTTGGTTAACAAAGTATACTGAACTTCCCATTCTTTACACTGCAAAACGTTCCATGTATCCAGAGTGTCATTCTGCTGGGTCGTTTGTTTTGTTGTCATGTGCTCTGTCTTTTTGAACTCCTTTCATCTGTATCATTTGATTTAAATTTTCGTTTCTTCTAGCACTTTCTGTTTAAGCTCTGGAGACCAAGGCTTCTTTCCAGTTGCTGCAGACAAACTCTACAGCATGGTCCTGGATGTTGCGCTCTGTGTGTTCGCTGTCTTCTAAGCAGAAAACAGCTAACCCAGGCACTGCGCTAGAGACTCATTCATTTGTATGCAAGGAACAGGTTATGCTGACCTCAGAGTAGCAGGGCATTGAATGCTGTAACCGTTTAGGTTCAAGCTTTGTCAGTAGAATTGAGGAGTTTGTATAACCAGCATGAAGTGCTGCATAATAATCTATAGGGTATTGAAACACTTTCCTTTGTGGTTTGGTTGTTGGGGGTTTTTTGCTGCCTTTTATCTTGACCTTCTACTCCCATTTGCACCTGCCTGTTCTAGCTGAGGAAATACAGACTTCACAGTTCTTGCAGAAGACTTAGTATCTGTTTACTTTTTGCCAGTCTTGGAAGTAGCGAGAAAGAAAAAGAAAACTGAGTATTGCAGAGGAGGCTGCTGCACTTTGGAAAATCAGCAGGCTCTGTTCTGTGAGAAGAGCAGACGGGGCACTGAGTTGGAGGGGGTGCACAATAAGGGGGAAAACATAATTCACCCTTGACATAATGGGAGAGTGAACAGCAGAGCTGCCTTCATCTGCTGCGGAGTCTTCTCGGGTATTTACAATATTGTCTGCTCTTTCTGATGATAAATCTTTCTAGCCACTCATGTTGTCGCCTTATGGCCCCTGCTAACTTTTCTCTCTTTATGGCCTTTTGGGCATAGATTCTCACCTTCTTAAATAACTTGAAGCTGAAGAAGAAACAATATCAAAATATATAACAGATGCACAAGTGTACCTTGGGGATGGATGTCTTATGGACACAGAACTGTCATCACACTTCCATAAGCACATTTTTACTGTCTCATTCATCATGCATGTGTGGCTTGCTGGCAGTACACTTGCTCCCAGTGGGGTAAACTTCTATTCTGAGTCCAAACTAGCCAGATACATCTTTCTACCCTGCACGTTAGATTTTTTCTTCCAGTCTGAGGCTTCAGATCTCTATCTCTTGTAAATGATCTAAAAAGCATTTTTATACCCTACTTGATGTGCTGCTGAAAGTTAAGGGTAGTAATAGAAGTTTTCACTACCCATAGCCTTAGGAAGAAATTCAAGGTCATTTTGATAGTGTTTAGAAACAACAGAAAATTGACAAGTTTGCAAGGTCTGTGTGAAATTTACAGGAGCTATATTTTTTTAAAAAAAGATTACCAATGTCTCTGCATAATGGAGTTAGACATAATTATGCAGCCTTAGTTTTATGTGAAGCTACTACAAATGGAAATCTGAATTAGATAACTGAGTAGATAGCTATAAAAGTGCCTGAGTCAGGTAAGAATGGATGGCAGTATGCCAATCTGGACTGGCATATGCCAGCATAACTGCAGGAAAAAAATCTTCATGACTCTGCCCCAATAGTGATTAAGTACCACTTCTCAGAAAGCTAATGGAATAGGGAACTACTTTATACAACTGTTAAGCATCATAACTTTACTCATGTGGGTGTTTTGATATGTATAAAAGTATCTTGACTTTTTCTTTCTCTGGGATGATTTTCCCAATATCTTTTCTAACTACTTCTAGTGTTTAACCGTATAAATATGGGGGGGGAGGAGGAGATAAGAATCTCTTCTCATTGATTAGCTCTATGCTTAACCTCCTATAAAGGCATGACTAAGGCATAAAAATCTTTATTGTCTTATGTACTGAGGGGCTTTCATGACCACATAGGTATATGGAGTTCTTTCAGGTAACCCAAGAATGGTGTGTAACCTTCCTCTTTATGGCATTCTGCAAAGATGCTTTCTCTGAGTCACTTTTACTGCAAGAATTTTCAGGACAATTGTTTGTTTTCTGAGCTTAGTAGTTCTATTAGTTTCAGGATAACTACTCTAGATTTCCACTAGAGAAAAAGTGACTGCAACACCTCCTAGTTTTCTTTCTCCTTCTGAAGCTTTGGTGTATGTTTGCAGCTAATGGGAAAGAGGAGGAAGGTGGCTCTTCTGGATGCCCTAAACCAACTATGAGTGCATTTATTTCCAGGGTCATGTGAAGCAGTTCATGGAGCTACAGGTTATGTACACCCAGCAGATAAAACGCTGGCTGAGATTCTGCTACTTTTTTCACTGTTGTGAACCCTATAGTAGGATGCTTATTCTATGATCTCTAGCTGTATTCATGGGAAACTGTGAAAGTTTTTATCAGAGTGTTGATATGTGGGTTTATGATAAGCTTCTGGTTAGGAATGGCTTGGAGCTGTTTCACATGGTACAGGGAAGTACATACGCCATGCTACCTTCTGCACTTACAAGTCATTGCCACGGTTTCTGGAGATGAATTAATGGGGAAAGCTTTCTGTTTAGACACATACACATTTTTAGTGGTAGTCATGTCCAGAGCTTTTCTGTGCTTGTCAATGTACAGTGTCACTAAGAAAATGGACTTTTCCTAGCTTAAAGAAGCTCTGTCAAGGTAACAAAACCCTATAGTAGTGATGGTGTAAATTCTGCAACGCCTCACAAATGTCCACATAGCATGAAACAGGGAACACAGTTTGAAACAGGATCAAAACAATATTTTAGCTAAAGGAGAGTTATCTAAAGAAAGCAGAAAACAAAGGTGATGTCTGAGACGCATGCAGCATTGCCACTATAGAAAGTACACCCGAACATGTGAATGCAGAGGAAGGCAGGAAAAACTTAAAATTGCACATCTTTATATGGAAGTAAGAGAAACATCCTAGATGAAAAGACTGTGTGTGTTGGAAACTTCAGTAATTTTTAATCAATATTTTAGCAAAAAAAAAAGTTACTGAAATGTTAAGAATACTCCTATTTGAATGAGTTATATTGCTATACCAAAAAATTAAACAACTAAAGCATGTATTAAGAGCTTTTGAATCTCATCTTTCTTGCAACCATAGTTACATGATTCTTACCTAAACAAAATGACCAGAAGTCCAGCATGGACAGAAACGCAATTAAAATTACCAACTTTTATCACTCTGTATCATGGTGAAAACAATCTGTTACACATCCTTTTTGTATTGTGTTACACCTCTGCTCATGAATGCTGGTGCTTAAGGAAACAGCCTATCAATCACAGCAGAAATACAAGACTTTTAAATGGAAAATTAATTTTAGTACAGACCAGGATGTTATCTCCAACACTGTAGTCCCTACAAAGGGGAGATCAAGCTATAATAGAAGCCGTCAACCCCACATGAACCACTTAATCATGTTTATATATAACTTGCATATTAAAAAGCAATATCCAATGTCAATGGCTCAGATTTAAAAATATCTTAATAGTCAGTAACTGACTAATGAATACTACAGTAATAACAGTTTAATTTGAAGAATTCTGACAGCTGGTTGCCTTGATGAGAGCTGTTACCAGGGAGCCCTAGTCCCATGCTGAGAACATCCACAGCATGCTGATTTATAGCAGCAGTGCAGAACTGTTTAATGTCAGCACCTCTCAGCTAAAGTAATAATAAACAGGAATGTTATGGTTTATTTTTCTGTATGAATTGTTCAGGCTCTGTATGGTAAGCACCAACTCAATAGGGGATAATAGCTGCCATTCCCCAGGGAGTTGTAACTGAGGTTTAAGCATTTTTATTGGCAAGGTTACTATATCAAAATGAATCCAGAAGAAGTTGTTTGTTCTATTCTCTTTTTTTCTTTCTTTTTGCTTGATTTCTCATCCCATTCTGGAAAGCAAATATAATTCCTGTAGTTATGAAAGCTTCTTTCACGTTTCAACTGCACTTCTTTTTTGTAGTTTAACTGCCTTCCCTTTAGTGTTGGGTGTGAATTTACTACAGACATAACTGTATAGCTTTTTCACTCCTTTTTCTGCTCCCCTTCACTGCCCCTAAAATTTGCAAATGTGAAGTCATTTTGCAGACTTCAAAGATTTGAAAGCAAGCTGCTATTTAGTTAAAAATTTCATGTGAAGAAACGTAATGCATTGAAAGTCTTAAAGCAAACCTTTTCTTTTTTTCTTTTTTTTTTTTTTTTGGTTAGGTTAATTTACAAGGTTGCCACTTTTTGTATACCTGCAATTTTGAACAAAAGTAATTCCTCAGGGGCAGCACCTTAGAATAAATTTTAGCTTAGCCTGCTGTCTTGAATAAGTAGGCTTCCAAAGACTATGAAATACTCACTGCAAGCTAAGTGGGGGGAGAAGTCTTTTCTCAGAAAACTTCAATACTGCTGACTCTTACCTCTTAGGCACATTCTGCATTTGGTAAGTATAGCCAGACATTGGTAAGATTCTTGCATTGTTATTCCTTTTTTCCTTTTGTACTATGACTTTTTTGTTTTGTTTGGAAATGGAGATAGCAGGTTAGTAACTGGCTAACAAGCAGATGGATATGAAACATTTTCATCCGTGGTGGAAACTGGTGTATCTCTCGAGTACTGCACTGGAGTTCTGCCAGGGCCCATTAAGGGTCAATCCATAAGAACTGATGAACCAATTCTTTTTTTAAAACAAATCAAAAAGAAAAATCTGTGATTGCACAGGTCTTTTGGTTTACCACTACTTTATGTTTTCTCTCAGGACGCTTACATTACCTGTGTGACAATTGTTACAGTTCTTGTTGATGGGTATTTGAACATTCTTCTTTTATAATCCTGAGGCACAAAATATACAAGAAGCATGTCAAGGAGCAGCTAAACCCACATCTATCCTCAAACTAATGCGCCCTAGCAAAGGTAAGTGTGGAGTAAGCAAAAATACACACACACACCCCCTCCACCTCACACCCCCCTCCAGGAGGCTGTACCCCAGGTATCCCAGCAGGAAAAAGCTGCATTAGAAATGGAAAAGGGGGAAGGTGATAGAAAGAGATGAAAAAAAGGAATCTATAAGTTTGCATAGAAAAAAATAATATTTTTTTATGATTCATATAAGCTATGGTATGTTAGTGAAACATGTCTCTGGATAAATATTTTTCCTTCTTCTTAAAGGTGGATGTCACCTGGATGCAAAACCAATGCAGATGTGATCTGAGTAAGAAAAGCAGACTATTCTTGGAAAAATCATTAAGGATGTGCCTTAAACTACAGACATACTTAAATAATTTCTCAGAACATTACTTTAGGGAGGGAATTCTCTTTGAAATATTTTTGGAAAGGCAGAACAATATTTCATATACATCCATCAGCAGTTCTTTGTACTATTTTGGAGATGACATTGGCCAATTATCCTCCAAGGAGGCAGGACTGGAACTAATGATGAAGAGCATCTTTATTTGGAGATTTGATCTTTCTCTTGAAATAGCATTTTTCTCAATTTTGTTTCCCTACTTTAAGTACAGAAAGCTTGGAATATTTTTTTTTATTATTTTTTTTTAAGCAGCTGAAGGGACTCTGCTGTTCATTTTTCTGTTAATTGTCATATCACAGGCCCTGGGGCAGTGACCTGGAGGATCCACCCTGTGGCAACATAACTGAGAAATATTGTGTTCCTGGTCTGAGGCAATCTGCTGGCAAAACCATCCATGGGAACCTCCTGCAGCTGCTCAGTAAATTCGACCTTTTTGTCAATTTCTTGCGGGTACAAGCAATGAAACTGATGAGATCATCAATTTGCCTTAACAGCTGCAGGGTTCAGCGAGTTTCCGGTTCATGGGCAATTTTAAAAAATGTCTGGTTTGGATCCAAATCAGACCAAAATTATACAATAGGAAAAAAATCCCATCAATCAAAAATCTTCTTTTTGTGGGGGATCCTTTTTGCTGAATTTGCAGGAGAAAAATGCCACGCTCTGCATATTATTTACTGTATGTAAAAGCTGTCTGATGAAAATTGATACAGTAGTTCAATGTATTGACTTTTTCATTTTTGGTAGCACCTGTGGCTCATAATTTGCACTTAATCTGTGATGTGTTATTTCAGTTTGGAATTTTAGTGGTTTTCTTCTGTTTTCTTTAGAGTTTGTTTTCATTGTTTGGCTCCTTTAAGTTCAAACAATTTGAAGTAAGGCCTTTAAATCTTTCTGAACATTAGCCTTCAATGTTACCATTCCGTGTAGCACAGAATCACAGAATCACAGAATCACAGAATGGTAGGGGTTGGAAAGGACCTCTGGAGATCATCTAGTCCAACCACCCTGCCAAAACAGGTTCACCTACAGCAGGTTGCGCAGGATGGTGTCCGGGCAGGTTTTGAATATCTCCAGAGGAGGAGACTCCACAACTTATCTGGGCAGCCTGTTCCACTGCTCTGTCACCCTCAAAGTAAAG
>RSEF01000031.1:64985437-65026672 GCA_003993805.1 Himantopus leucocephalus
GCTCCGGGGACACCTTATAGCAGCTTTCCAGTATCTGAAGGGCGTCTACAAGACCGTCTACAGGAGAGCTGGAGAAGGACTTTTTACAAAGGTATGTAGTGATAGGATGAGGTGTAATGGCTTCAAACTGTAAGAGGGGGAGATTTAGATTAGGTATTAGGAAGAATTTTTTTGCTATGAGGACGGTGAGACACTGGAACAAATTGCCCAGTGAAGCTGTGGACACCCCGTCCCTGGAGGTGTTCATGGCCAGGTTGGAGGGGCTTTGAGCAACCTGGTCTAGTGGGAGGTGTCCCTGCCCATGGCAGGGGGGGCTGGAATTAGATGATCTTTAAGGTCCCTTCCAATCTAAACCATCCTATGATTTTATGATTCTATGATTATTATTTACAAAACTAAATTAGGGCCAGAGTTAAAGCACTAAACAGAAAAGAATATGAGTCAGAAATTGAAAGCTGAAAGGAAAGAGAAAAGAATATTTGAATAAAACATTATAGAGCTTGCATGAAGGAATGCCGAAAAAATAGACAATTTGAGGAAGAGAAGACATTTCCAAAGAGGAAACACCACAGAGAAGGCAGCAGAGGAAATAAGAAGATGAAGTGTAATGCTTAGATGTTTTCTTTTCAGAGGGAGAAAAGAGTTAGAGAAGTTAATGTAGAAACTGATACTACGATGACTAAACAAAAAATACAGAATCAAACAACAAATTTATATAACACTTATGGAAGAACCAGAAAAAAGTCATGGTTCTTGTATGTATATCTAGACTGTATTGGTTCTTCATTCAGCAAAAAGAAATATTCTTATAAAAACTACATGTGTGAAACCACACAACTGTTATACACTGGAGAAAACTAATGCAGATAGCTGAAAGTGGTTACATCTTCTCCTGGAAAAGGTAGCATGTTTTCTGTAGTAAAATACCCTGATCTTTTGCTTTCTTTAGACCAGCCCCTCAAATAAAATTTTGGAAATAACTAATAAAATTCCTCATGTGACCTTTAAGGTCTATTTTAAAGATAAACATAATATCAATAGAAATATTTGTTTGATTGCACATTAGTTTGCTGTACAGCAACCTGAGTTTAACTTTCCACCTTCTTTTCTAGGGGTAATGACAATGTGTGTCGCTTTTAGTCCCAAAGGGACTAATAACCTTCCCATTCTTAACCTCCCCCTCCGCAGCACAGGTACTCTTTCAATCTTTGTTCTGCATTTAAGTTAATAATGTTAACCACTGTTTCCAGCCTCTCCGTACACTGAAGGATAGATTACTTCCATTTCAGATCTAAAGACCTTGCTTGTCCAAAAACCTTTCTCCCTCTCCCTCAGTTAATTTATTAAAACGTTATTTTGCCTGCTAAACGTTTAGCCTGCATGCATTTATTTGATCCAACTTGGGGTCAGAAGCCCAAGAACTGTGTTAGTGCAATGGTTCCTTTGGACTAATTGCATCTTCTGAAAAAGCAGAGTAGGCCAAGAGGCTTGCTCTGCCAGTCTAAGCCCCTTTGTGTCTTCTTTGGGGATACTTCTATCTTTCTGTTAATGACTTGTTTAAACAGTTTGAATGTGCTTAAATTCAACTGGCCTGTGCCTACTTCAGAAGTTGAATTAGAGTCCCTACATAGCTTTCCTGGTTTACTTGACATTGGACTAAAATGCTATTAATGTTATTAAGCTAAAATGTTATTAAGTTAACATGTTAAATTGAGTTAAAATGTTATTAAGTTAAACCAGTACACACTCCGTTCACAGCAACTCCTAGAAAGAAGTAATAAGGAGAAGGTAAATCACAAAATTTAATAAGTGTGCAGGAAAGAATAACAGAGGCTAAAAATTCTGGCACAAAATAAGATGAGGGGATCTAAGAGAGAGCGCAACC
This sequence comes from Himantopus leucocephalus, assembly GCA_003993805.1. NCBI lineage: Eukaryota > Metazoa > Chordata > Aves > Charadriiformes > Recurvirostridae > Himantopus > Himantopus leucocephalus. The sequence goes on from RSEF01000031.1 coordinate 64,987,323, forward strand.
CACAAGAAGATAAATGAATGCAGAGTACCTGTCTTGGGGCACTGTTTTAGCAGTGTCTATGCATAGATATTACTGCATAATACTGAACAACAGCATGAATCTCACCCCTTAGAATATTTCTTTAAAAATATATTGATAGTGTATTTATTTACAATGATACTTTATGAACCTAAACACAAACTGACAGTAATGAGCAATTGGTGTCACTAAATCCATTTTTATGTAAATTACCATATTCAGAAAGCTGTAAGGGTAGTTAATGAACCTTGCTGATGTTCTTGTTAGAAATGCCTGACTTAGATCCTGATCTCCTCTTTAAGCCTTGATAATGATCATGCCTTCATAGTTTAATGTGTTTATTGTTTCCCTTCATGATACTGTAATTATAATATTCTCTCTCCTTTTTTTTTAAAAGCATTTAGCAAACTGACTTGCAGAAATAAAGAACGCTTACATTTATGTTTGGCTTCCTATTTCCAAATCTAACTCTCTTTGTGGATCTAATAAGAACAAAATGATGGTCTCCTGCAATAATGGAGAAAATTCTAATGGTTTCTACATGATTTCTTTCTTAAAAAAAAATAAAAACCATTGCACATCTTAAGAAGAAACTTTCTAGGCCCTTTTCCTTCAAAACAACCTTAGGTAAAATCAGAAATTAGTTGTGGTGAAAAACAGTTAAAAAAGTAATGAAGAATAAGAAAAATTGATTACATAGAAAACACGTGAAAGTAATACGTGATATTAATTATGCTCATGTCCCAGTTGTAGACTCACTTAACTCTCAATTCCTAAGTCAGTGTTTTCCCCTTAATACCCCCTGGTACTGTGGGGACCCGTTCTACCTTCTAAGTTTTACTGCTGGCCCGAAGCAAAAACATACAGAAATAATTTTTCAGCTCTATTTCTCCATATTGAAATCGATATAATGCTAAAGGTCTGTTTTATTGTGCTTTTTGAGATGTACAAATGAGCAGCATTATATAGAAGCTGCTCTCATCTGATGAAATGCTTGCACATTTATAAGGGTCTAATAAGGTATGGGTTGACCAGGAAGCTGCAACTGCCTTCACGTGTTCCCTGTCACCACTCCAGCCCAGGACTTGTTTTGCAAAAAAACTGCAAACTAATATGTATGTAAACAGAGCTTTAAGCTATTTTTGTGACTACTGTCTGAGTGTTTATTTGTTTATAAATAAATGCATTCATAATACAAAAGGAAAGTGAATTGATAAATATTAATAACAGCTATTCTAAATACACAAATTTAAAGTTCAGATAAGGGCTTGGAAGAAGCAGGGGGTGGAAATGGCTTGTTAAGAAGTTTTTAATTGCTTTTGTTGATAGATTGCTTAGCAATTCTTGAGCATAGATAACTCTTGTCTCTGGGTATTTGTGCTTTCTCAGATCTATTCTCAGTTACCAGGGTCGTTCTCAGCTCATATACTGTGGGACAGCTAAAACCAGTATGGCAATCCACATTATTTTTCTCCATTGGAGTTCTTATCTCCTTTCATTTTAAGCAATTTCAGGAAGAAAATAAGGAATTGCAATGCTGTGGGAGACTCCCTATGAATCCTAGTGGAGGCATTCTCCTCTGCTGTCAGCCAGGTGGGCAGCAGGGAGGAGATATGTAGACATTCACAACTTTTGCAACAGAAACCTCTGATGTTGCAACGCAACCAAATTAACATGTAATTTCTTTGGAAGGCTTCAAAATGAGTGTGTATTGAGTAATTATTTAACACAGTAAGACATTCTTTCCTATCTTCTGTCCTTCTGTCTGTAAACCTGTCCCCTCGGGCAGGTCTTTAATGGAGAAGAAACAGGACCAGTATGTTCAAAAATCTAAGGTTCCCTGCAAAAGGATCAGTGAGAGTTTTGGACAACATCTGTGTCTTGAGACATCTGTGAGTACAATAAACTAAACTACTTGCTGCAGCGGGGGGAAAGAGAATATAGAGGCATGGGTATCTTTGCAATAATTCAAATTCATGTGATCTCGTGGGTTTTTTTCCAGGATGTCTTTTATTCCTGCAGGTAGCTGTGGCTAATATTGTTGCTTATTTGTATTCAAAGCAAACCTAGAACAACTAAACTGCATCTGCCAGAAAATGCGTTTTCTCTCCTTCCTCTCCCCATCCAAACAGTGGAGCTTATCTTTGAATTCAGCAGCCTCCTTGATGTCTGTTCATTTAGCAGAGTATTTTATAACTCAGGTTAATTGAGGACATGGTCTATGGTTGACTCAAGAGTTGCTTTAATAAGATTATGTTTATTAAATTGATTAAAGAACTGTTTGTCCCCATAATCAACTATGAGAATGTTGTTTGTGGTATTAGAAATGGATTAAGATACACTCAGCCAAATTAAACATTTTGTATAATAAGTTTTATTTGTGGAGAGTAGTACCACTGGTTTTTGCGTGTGCCCTTTTTCTCTTGCACTAGTACATCTCAGAGGGCAGCAGTTTCTGGATTTCATTTGCTCACAGGGGTTCATTGTCCTTTGCTAATCTTTCCACCCGGCATATGCTTGGTATGTAGCAGCATGGTGGTGCATCACCAGTGGAAATCAGGAAGGGATTCCTGGCTTTCCACATCGCAGGGTCAGCGAGCACAACACGGGCAGTCAGTGTGCCTGTAGGGAGTTGTCAGCAGGACCTGCGTGAGGATGCTCTGCCCTGCTTCAGTTGTTTAACACTGTGTGGAGCCTGGAATTCACTGTGGGCAGGGGAGTTTTTCATTACTACTGAATCTTTGTGCGGAGCTGATATGAAGAGGAGCTGACATGCTTCATAAAAAAAACCAGAATAACGATCAGATATAAAGAACAGGTCTTCCTTGGGACCATTTGAGACAGTTCTACTCACTTCACCTTCTAGTAAATTTCTGGTTCCTCTTGTGCAATGTTGTCCTTTTCCAGGGGCTTTCCCTAGTTTTATTCTTTTACAGTTTGATAGGGAGCCACAGGTTCTATCCCAGCAAAGAGGCAGAGAGTTATTTCAAACTGAAACAGCATTCATAATTTTCCCTCTCACGAAAACGCAATAATATCTATGAAATTAAAGCCAACCCACAAAAGAAATTATTTGATGCAAATTTTTTTTGGAGCTCTAAATTTGTTATTGACATTAACAAAAATTATGCCACTTAAAGAGGAAGGCAGAATATTTTTGGAAGCTTGAGGAAGTATTGAAGGTGAAACTGCATTTAGAAACATAGCTCTGCCACAGTGGAGGAAAACCCAAAATATAGATAACACTCACATCGTAACTATGAAGTGCTAGGTTGCTTTTTTCCCCAATAACTCACAATGAGGTTAATACTCGCTCTCACAGAAAAATTTACGGCTGTTTCGTCTCCCATGAAATTTCTCTGTCCTATGTCAAAATTATTTTCCAGGCACCCAGATGGTGGTTACTTGCCTATGTTGGTTACCCGCAGACATATGACTGCAGCCAAACTTCAAATCAGAGAAGAAAATTGTTTCACACTGGCTATTAGTTTGGTACTGGTGCCAAATTATGAGACCAATTATGGGAGCCAAATTATTAGGCTTAACTATTAAAAATAAAGTTTACCATTTTGTTTACACTTGACTTGTCATGGCCAAGGTTTTACTTCTGACACCAGGAACTGCGTGTTAGGAACCACTTGAAGTTTTTAATTCAGTAAGATAGAAACAGTTTTGTGAAACACCATAGAGTGATCATGAATCATAAATGTACTTCAAAAGTATAAAGAAATACAAATGCCTAAGATTAAAAGATCTCTAACTAGGATATAAAAAAAAAAAAAAAATTGAAAAGCTAACCAGAATTAAAGAAAAAAAGCAGACAGAAGACTCTGAAATGGTAATCACGGGCTTTTGTGTGACTAAGAGCTATTATGAGTTTCTCAGTCAAGCAGAGAATTAGGAGAATTTTATTTTCTACATTTTGAATAATTGCTTGATTAAAAAGAGAGTTTTTTAAGTTTATTGTCTATATATAAAACTAGGGACAATGGCCATGAGATTTTGCCACTAGGAAATGGTAAAAACTAAGTGACTGATGACTAACAAGATCGCAAAGGTCTTCTTAAAAAAAAGAGTGGATTTAAAGACCCTAATGGTACATTCTCAAATATTCTGCATGTAGAACTCAATAACTCAAGTAGGATGTGCATGGAAACCTCTCATGCCAGTGTTTTGATGGCAGTCACCAACCAGAAAATGTTTTCATTAAATTTTATAACATTCTAGGAAGCTGGCAAATGCTAGTATTCCCAGTTCTCAAAAACTGTATGAATAGTATTATTCTACCAAATTGTTGTCTACTCCTCATCTTTAGACAAGGTGAAGCCACAAGGCAGTTGCAGAGCCTGAGGGCTTCCTCCTAGTCTGTTTCAAATAGGATCTTCATAGAACATTCCCCAACCTGCCATGCGTATGCCCACACTGCCCAAAAACATATTTGTTGAGACGAACTCTGCTATCTAAAATATCAGCACGTCACAAATTGGAAAATGCTGATTGTTTTTTAAATGTCAACTGTTTCAATAAGTGAATGTATCAAAGCCAAAACTTTGGAGACCATGCAGGTGTTCCCAAATTGCTCCAATGTTATAAACCTACCAAATTGGCTAGGAAGGTAGAAAGGGTCACATAGCATGTTTAAGTCTCTACCATTATTTGCCCTGCTTACAGTTCTTTTCTTCCCAGTATAACATCCTCTTTCCCACTTGGTGCAGTGTTTTAATATTCTTTTTTTCTGCTTCAGTACTTTCCACACCCAATATTCTTCTCTACCCTTACCCCTATACTAAGCTCCAAATTGGTCAAGAAAAATAAAAATTCAGACTAGACTGGCATATATTTTGAAAGACTAAAACCCCTTCCCTTGACCTTCAGAGGTAGAACAAGTAAAGTTTTGGAGAGCCACTACTAACAGCCCCTCAAATGCAGTGTTATTGTGGTTTTATTATCCCTTTTCCTTGTTTTATTGCAGCTTTTTTTCTTTGGTGTTTCAGTGTTTCAACATTTATAGTCCAGACATGATAGCATGGACTATGAGCTGGTAAGTGAGCTGCCACTCAGAATCTCTTCTGCCTCACTACCTATTAAGCAATTAGTTTTTCTTAGAACCCTCATATCTACCAGGTTTAGCTCTGCTGGAAAAGTCATGAGCTTATGATATCTGAATAGGCTCTAAAATTCCTATAATGTAATACATTCATTCCTTTGAATTCATGTTATATTATCTTATGTCAGAATAAACCTTTGTAGTCTGTTGTCTATTTTCCAAAATGCTTAAACTTGATCAAAAAAAGAGGATGTTAACCCAAAATATTTTTATTTCCTTTTTCCTGTGGAACACACATGAAACATATGCTCATTAGTTACAGGAACTAATTTAAATGATAATGTTTTCAAATGGCCAACATCAAATAAACTTAGGGAGTAAACATCAGTGCAACATGGTAAACAAGCTATGAAGTGCAGCTGAGTGTGAAGATGATTATCAAGGGATAGGATTTGTGAGTACTGGGCAAGTAAACCAATCTACTTTTGGATAATAATGTAATTTTCTCATGCAATATGCCAGATTACTTCTCCCTCAGCACTGCTCTTGCTGCTCTCTTTCAGTAATATTATCCATTTGGTGCACTCAATTCCTGAGCCATTGCTACCTAGCGCAAAAACCATCAAGCTGCACGTGTGTCCATATATGCACATGAACACACTGCTGCTGGTATTAAATCTGTTAGTTGCTTTTAGATGTTCACAAAATTCAGAATAGTCACTAATTTGTTTCGTCAAGCAGAGGCCACTAAACTGCTTGTAAACTGGGGCATGTGAAGGGAAATTAATCTTTTTTCTCCCAGTAGTAAAGATATAAATATTGTTACAGTGCTTAATCAGAGGAACTTTTATTGTATTTGTCATCTTATTTTAGTTGAAATTTTTGTAGAGTGTACTTAATGATTAGACACTTAAAGGGCTCTATTTATTTACAGTGTTGTGCGTGATCTCTGCAATGTCACATTTTGTAGCCAAGTATCATTGGAAGATATTACTGAAGGATTTTATTAGGTTTTTCTTGATATGTGTTTCTGCAAGGCCTTAAATTGGAATGTTAATCTAATCCACATTTTAAATGTTTTTACTTACAGTGAACACTTTTTCTTTCTAGCAGTGGGACAGGTATTTGTAAATACATGCATTTACTCAGATCTTCTCATCTGCTGAGCTCTGTAAGTTTTCAGTGCCCAATTATTTAACATTAGAAGTCATTCTTACTAAATTAATTTTACAGCTTTGTGAGATGAGGCTCCTTTACTCCAAATAGGCTATGATACATTTGGGGGACAGTGGGGATTTTCAGAGCAATGATGTCTTTTTGCAGTAACTTGGCCTGAGTAATGCAGAAACAGAGGCAGTGGGTCCATGATGAGATTAAAGCCTGGGGGTTATTTTATATGCGTTCTGAGAAGGAAACCATTAGCAAGAGTGTATTTAAAATGAGTAATGTACCCAAAGCCAATTCCAAAATCCTTACTTTCTAATACTTATGGGGTACCCACCTAAAAGAAAACAATTTTCAACTTGATTTAAATGTGCGATGCAGTGCCAGATACAGAAAAAGCACGTTAGATACCCCAGACAGGCTACATTTCAGCAAGCCACTGTAACTATACAGCAGCAGTAAATGCTGGGTCAAGTCAGCCCAGGGAAAGAAAGCAAGACCTGCTTTTTCTCAGCTGTAGAGGATTCATCAGCACTGTTTATGTGTCATCTGGGAAGGAGCTCCCTCTCAGATGTACACCAGCTCAGCCCTGAACCCCAGGTTGGTTGCACGATCTAACACAGGATTAATTACCTTTCATGGCAAAGCACGTCTCTCCTTTGCTGGTTGCAAATATGGAATTTCCCAAGGAAACAGATCTGGTACACACAGATGGTATAAGATTCAGTCGATGACCAATGGAGAACTAGTCTAGCATTGCATGATCAGTCAAAGATAAAAGCAGGTGCTCCCTGCTAGTAACAAGCCAGGTTGCCACCTTTCTAGTTACTGCATAGTTAGGGACCACTTTTTAATGCACTGTTTAAAAATGTTAAAAATGCTTTCAACTTGATATTGGTGAATTTGGAAAGACATTGCTTACAGTTATTTCCCTTCTGTATTTGTTTCACAGAGAGACATCCTGATGCTGTGGGACTCTGGCTCTAAAGTTGAGGACTGAAAAATTATACCGGCGACAATTTTATTGATGTCGTGATATATTTCCTAAACTCTGCTTCTGTCATTGCAAAGCATGCGTGCAATGGCATGGAGTGACAGAAGATACAATTGGTATTCTATTTGTTACGTTTTGTACAAGATATGCCTGGCTTGTCTTGCAGTGTAACTCTCCCAAGTCTAAAAACTCTACAGCATGCTATCATCTCTACCCCTCTAAACAGAGTAAACTAAGCATATATTTAAACTTCCATGCACCTAACTTTTTATTTTCGAATCATTTTCCATGTGCATCAAGAAAACAAGTTTCTTCTTTTTTCTTCCATTTCTGCCTAGATGAAATGACTAAATTCTGTTCTTTTTTAAGAGCAGATCTAAAGAGACATTGATCATCCAAATAACAGATGAGTCAAAATATAGCCTGATTAACAGATTGTAGAATTCTAAGAACACATATAAGTCTTAGTAGCCTGGATTTGATCTTAAAAATATTAGTATTTTTAATTAATTAAGAGGATCACCAGGACACTAATCATGTAACAGTATATCTGACCAGAACAGCATGGCTCAGACTAGAAAACCCTGGCAACGGAAATCCTGCAGACATAAGCAGTCAGTATTAGTAATGCAAGCCATAACATTTAATATAAAAATTTGCAGAGAGCAAAACCGCGTACCAGGGAAGGGACTGCTTCTTTAATATCCATGGGCCCTTTTTGTATACAACCTTGCTGCCTCCACAGACCATCCAAAAATATTTTTGCAAACACTGAATTTTACCTGATTTATGCCACCATGATTGTTCCATTTGATAAACAGTCAGCAATATGTAACCTGTAGTTCACGGTGTTAAAACTTAGCTTGCTGTTCTAGCGCTTATCCTCTGGGGATAGCCAGTTATTTTTTTAGATCTCTGAGGGGAGAAGTTTGTTGTTTGTTTTTTTTTTTTTCATTATGGAAAGACCTCACACTTCTTGTGTTGCATCAGCTAAGCTCAGACATTACTGAGCTCTGCTTAGAAATCAGCTTGCAATGTTTTTAATTTGAACCTTCCTTTTGCACAGGGGTGTGTCAAAAGGGTACAGATCAGCATCCAGCATAAAGTGGAACTGTTTTTATTTTAAAGTGGGTTTTTTTTTTCTGTGAAGAATTATTTTTTGTCATTGTTTTGTTGTTTTGGTGGAGTCCAAAAACTCCTGGTGGACACTGCAGGTCATATTTTCTGAGGGTGACAGGGCAGTAATGCTTGCCCTGCATTGCTCAGTGATAAATGGTTTCAGTTCATTAGGCAGGATTCCTTTATTCCAAGTGCTGCAAACCACAGAAAGTCAGTCCTCAATCACTACAGAGATGTTTGTTCACCTTGTTCCTCATTCAGTCTGACTATGAAAAATAAGTCTGCTTGAGAGCACACAGCAGTGTAATTGACTCTATGGAGCAGCTGTCATAGGGGTTTTGCTATAAGAAATCATATTAGCTTTCCTTTTAAACTTGTTCAAGGTAATAAGTCATTGTTGACATTCAAAATTCATACAATAAAATATCTTTTAAAAAAAAAACCCACACACAATATGGAGCTTGGCAAATAATTAATATCAACTGTTTGTCATGCAAATTATGTCCATTTGTAAAAGTGACTTACGAAGGGGAGGAAGGAATGTTAGTTTCTTACCTTTTATTCCTCTTTGTTTTTTATAGGCTATCTAAAGATCTGGGAGAAGGTTGTTGTTTTTTTTTTTTTCTAAGCAGGATTAAGCACAAGTTACTGGAAACCTTTTTTTTAATTATTACTATTTTAATGTGGAAATAGATGTGGTGCTTTTTCTGGCAACTGTTATCAATGCTGCCAATAAAAGGCCACTTCCTGGAAACATTAGTTCTTTCAGTGGCTGAACAGGAGGGATTTTTAGTCATATTATTCTCAATTAGTGTAAGTGCATTTTAACATGGCTATAGGTGTGTTTGTTCTGAGGTGTGGAGGTAGAGATTACAGTGAAACACGCTTTTCAGAAACTTATAGGACACCCCATGACAGTGTTAGATCTTGGTTTGCCCCATCTGTTCTTTAATTCTTTCAGCTGAAAAAGTCCTTTCTTTTTCCACAAACAGTGTTAATCCAGAAGAAGCCAGCTGGAATTAGCCTCCTTTGAAAAGTCAGGTCCCTTTGGTATAGACTGCGGAATACTATTTTCAATGAGAGATACTGACCTCTTAAATATTCTTCACAGCAGTCCAAGATGACCAAAGTTTCTTGCCTACATAAACCACAGGCCAGCTTGTGTAAGTGCCAACAAGCAAACAGCAGAGGCAGTGGAAAGATGCAACTTCTCTCTCTTGTGGAAATACATAGGGGACAGAGAATAAACTGGGCCACACTGATCTTCAGGATATGTAGTAAGGGTTGAGGAGGGCATTGTGGAATATCTTCTGGACTGAACTGCAAATGAATATTGCTTAAAATAAATCGGAGAAGGGAGGACAGCCCAAATTAAAAACAACTAGGTTTTGTGTCTTCGAGTATGTACTTTGCATAACTGCTCGGTTTTTAAGTTTATTTCCAGCTTGCCAGCTGTATCTCATAACTAAGCCACAGGGGCTGGGTGCAACATGTTTGTACTGATCCAGCTACAGCTTAGGAAACAGTGATAGGGTTCGGGGAATCTAATTATATCTTTATACTTGCTTGTTGTTGTGGTCAAATATGAGGCTAAGTAGGACTAAATTGCAATGTGGCTGTCCGAAAAGAAACAAGATTTGTTCTCTTTCAAACTGGTCATTGTCAAGTAAACCCATTTAACTTGCTGCTTCAGTGTAGTCCAACATGGTAACATTTTACAGTAAGTGCCTGCCTGGATGAAATGGAAACTAATGGCCCATTAGTACTGTGACGTCTAAACCCTCAGAGGAGTGTAATTTTTTTTGTTCATTTGGTTAGGCTCAATTTACATCAAAATTTAACTGTGAATAATTTACGTTTTCCATAAACAGTTTTGATAGTATCCAGATTTTGTTTAAATTCCATAAATAACCAAATGCCTTAATTCTGCGCACATTCAAATGGATAAATCCCCTGTTTCTTAAAGTTCCTACTGATTCAAGCCTCTGTTATGGTGTCCTTCTGACAATACAGTGCTGTAAACTGTCTTGCAGCTGATTTAAACACTATACCTTTCTTTTGGCTCCACTTTCTAAAAATACTTTTGACACCAGGTTGCTATGTTTAGGATTCTAAAGAGGGTGGAGTGACTCACTGAAAGTCTAATTCCACCCATTATAATCTTGCCTCCTGGTTTATACTATTTTAGAAGTGTTATTTGATCTGGAAGATCATTCTGTAACCTTCAGATTACTGCTGGGTGACTTCTGCAGAAAAGGAATTACCAATGCATTAAATTTGAATTAGCTTTGAGAAATCATGCAGATGTATGCACAGAACATTACAGCAATGCTGTCTCCAAGGCACAGCAGAATTGCCTTTATGCAGTTTTAAAGAATCACTTGAGCAACCCTTAAATTGCACACATGATGAAGCTGAGCCAGCATCTTTACTTGGGGAAAAAAAAAAGCATGCATATACACGTACACAGAGCAAATGTAGCTTTGAGAGTTGTCTTTCAGGGAAATCTGATCACAAACGGACTGCTGCTGAGTGGGCCATTTGGGCTCAGACCTGTCGTATTGGAGAGCACTACTGCACATACTGCAGAAGTGTCACTTAGACTAATGATTATGAATTATGCAGAGGGTCACATCCTCTTAGTTACAAGTCATTTCCACAGTTTCCCTCTAGACTGCCTAGCCTAGTTCCATTTTTTTCCCTTTTAGTGCTGCTAGCAAATAACACACAGAATGAATGCCAAGACCTTCATTTATTGACATTTTATTTTCCTCCCATAACTTCAAGTCAGTAAAATGACTGAACAGTTGGAGGGGGGGAAAGGCAGCCAGCTGCTATTGGTGGATTAGGAAAAAGCTCCCTTCAGTTCAGTAGGTCATTTAGCAAAGTAGGACAGTAGAAAGCTGTAGAAACTGTGTGTTTTGCTGCAGGCTTTGGATCCCAAACATTTATGTCAAAAACATCAGTTCTGCACCTTCCCAATTTGGAAAAAAAAGGCTACAGTTTGACATATATTAAAAAAGCATTGCTGTTTTGTAACCACGAACCCGACAGCACTGGGGTGCGTGACGATCCCCTGTCTTAGTGCTAACCAGAAAATGTACTCTGTAGATGAACAGGAGTGCCAGCATGGTTCATGAAGCCGCTGTGGATCAGGATGTGTGAAATGTATGGCAAATACACTCTCTGGCATGGCTGGGTATATCTCACACGTCCTTGACATGGAATGGGAACACATCACGTTTGGAGGGCAGCAGCTAAGCAGCAAGCTGTGGCAGCCAGGAAGATGAAGGACTGCTTAGAGAAGAGTGGGTGGGGGGATGTTTTCCTGCCCAGGGACTTTGCCTTTGTCCCAGTGATGCTGGGTATTAAGGGGAAGGCTAACAGCAATGTCCAGCTGCAGGAAGTTCCTCCCTCACAAGCACTAAAGGAGGAACCGGGCTGTTAGCTGGAAAGATACCTACTTTTCTTAAAATGAATATGCCTCTTTCTAGCCTTTCTTTAAAAGATTGTTAATGTAGTAGAAAGTGTAGTTCACCCCTTAGCATTACAGAAAGCTCCTCAAACTGTAACACTTTGACTGTAATACTTACCTTTAAATACCTACTGGTCTTGTTTTCCATTAGAACTTGAGAAAAATTGTTCAGGAGGTATAAGTGTTCCTATTTGTACCGTGTATTCAGGAAAGACAAAAACAGGGAACATTTCCCAAAGATTTGTTAACATGTGGCAGTATTTAGTATTAGTGCCTGGGAACAAAATGTTTCATAACGCTCTAGGAAAAGTTCTGTCTTGCAAGAGTGTCTAAAAAGCAAGTTATGTTTGATTTATAAGACACTCATACTCTCTGATGTCAAAACATTAAAAAAAAAAAACAAAACAAACCACCGATTACCTCTTTGGGAACATCATCTGGACCTTTTTTAAGAAGACTTACTGGACACAATATTAAAAATGTTGTTGGCAGTTAACAGTCCATCTGTGACTGAGCTTTTAGTTTCCCTACAGTGAACAGAATGGATATTCATCTTAAACCACCCTCTATTTCTGTTCTGCTTTTTTAAAATCCTTTGTGTTTCAGGTGTTATTTTCAAACAAGTGTCCCAGGTGCTTTTCCCACATACCATTTCCAACTAGCACAGATGGATGGCAAAGGCAAAAAATGCAACAGGCAAGTATGGTTAAAAAGAACTAACCTGGATGGCAAACTAACAAGTTCATTTCTCCCTGTTTTCTGTGCCTAAATCAAATATAATCAGGCAGTTTCTTGTAGGTATCATCTGGAAGTAAACCAGAAATTAGCACAGATTATGAAGTACAGATGAAGAAACATAGCTAACTAATGTGGCATTGGTTGGAATATTCAAGCTTTTTAGTAGCTTTAGGCCTAGGATATACAGGATATGCTGAAGATTACAAGGGTCTCTGTATCTGGAAGATCACCATCTGAGATTTTTTTACTGTTTACTCTTAGCTGCTGTGATTCCAACGGTTTAAAATATCTAGGGATGCAGCAAAACACTTTTCTAAATCCTGTTGTTCATACTGACTGACAGAACGTGCTTTATCCAGAAAATACTTTTCATTTCCATCCTGGATTTATTTTTTTTTTAACTGAGGATTTTATTCCCAGCTGAGCTTCAGGTCAAATGAATGAGAATACTGTTGGCGTACTGAAAATATTGCATATTCAGGTTATGGGGTAACAAAAAACATATGTAAAAGCATATAGCAGGTAGAAAGAGATGATGTGGGTATATTTATTTCCAGTAAGGGTGACAGAAATCATGACACCTTGCCCCCCTGAGAACAGATGTTCATTGAAAGCAAAAGATTTATATTTTATTTTTCCTCACACTGACTCTTTGATGTTGCGTTTATATTAGCGTACGAATCATGGTTATCCATGGTTATTCCAAGGGACTACAGTATGCTGATACTCTGGTCAGGGAAGTTAAATCAAACTATTAAGAGCATTTGGCTCTAAATTTGAAAGAAAATCTATTTTAAAATAAAAATAGTAAGTTCCCATCATGGTAAAATACAGCATGTGTGTATATGTGTATAAATATAATGAGAGCTTAGTAGAAATCCCTTAACCATTATTATTGATGTGACTTCTTTGTGTGTGTGTTCAGGTCATTCTGTGACTTGATACTGTGCTCTCCTTCACTGACACAATGCAAAACTTAAAATGTGAAAGAAGAAGAGATATCACCCTTCCCTTCTCTTGGCGACAGAGAAATGAACCGTGTTCTGTAGCAGATCGCTTTGATCTGTAGTGGAAGCAGATCATTATAAAGTACTCTACTGAAGCGCTAACATTGTTTTTTAAATGTACTTTGGGGTTTCTGACTTATTTAGTGGAAGCCAGATGCAATGCTGATGCCTAGATATCTGAAACCCTCATCAGCACATCTGCTTATGACAGGGGCCTTTCCCTGCCTGTCCAGTGAAGTGCAAGGACTGGGAACAAGAAATTTCCTTGAAGCGTAGGGCTGAACCAGCCTTTAGCACAGGGAATGGAGCAGTTGAAACAACCTCAGTTGCCTTAGGCTTCCCATCGCCTGAGCGACCTTGCTGGTGCTGCCAGATGGACGTGGACTCCCTCCACCACCTGCAACCCCTCTGCCTCCCTTCAGCCCCTGACAGCTCTCCCATCCTCCTCCATGGGTCCATGCTGCAGTGCTGGATCCATTGGAGGCCGGTTGGGGTGCAGAGGGAGCGTGGCGGCCCGGGACGCCCGGGAGGACGGGGGTGAGCAGGTGGGCACAGCAGCTGGAGAGCAATCCCAGACAGTCGGCAGGTGGATGGAGCAGCAGGGGGGCAACACCAGACGGGCGGCAGGTGGAGAGGGCGGCAGGAGGGCAACACCACTTTGTACTCAACTTGACATTAATTACACTTGTTGGAATTCTGTGTGGCTCCTAAGACCTTTTTTAGGTGTTAAATTACAAATGATATTTGTTTAGATTCTGGAAATACCTTCCCCTAATGAGTGAAGACTTGGGAGGTGCTTGAAGAGGAAAGGGGAGAAAGACAGTATTCTCCCATCCTGAAGGTACGAAAATTAACCGGACTTTGCGGGCAGCTACAAGCTGGAGGTTCGTTAATTTGCCCCCATCCACCCAGACCTTCTAGAAAAAGCCCTTACAGGCGTTAAAATGTTGCTGGCTTTCTCAATGGCTCTACTGTGTGGAGTTCCGCATTGTGGTGTTTGCTAAGGTGCCCAGATGTTTAGAATTAATTTAGTCTGATTACTTCTAATTACTCCTTCCTATCTGCATTATCTTGCGTTTGTCAACTTCATATGTGAGTAGCCCTGCTGCCTATTCGTTTAGTTTTGTAAGGTCCCTTTGGACCTTCTTAACCTTCTCCAGTGATGACTAATCTAAATAATTGTTCTGCCTGCAAATTTTTTCCCACCCTTTTTCCCAGAACATTAACAAAGAGAACAGTCTTATCCCAGTACAGAAACATGAAGAATCCCATTGCAAACCTGTCACAATGAAAATTGACCATTAGTCTCTCTTTTTCTTTTTTTTTTTTTTCTTTATTGTCTGTAAACTGATTTCTGATTTCTGGCCATATTTTAACCCTTCAGTCTTTACCATCTGAATTTTTCAAGTCTCCTGTAAGGTATTTTATCAAAGGCTTTTTTAAAGCCCAAGTAAATCATATCTATAGCAACTACATTATTGCTATTTTCAAAGAAACCTGTTAGATGAGGGGAATGGATTTTCCTTTCTAGAAGGTGACTTCCTGCAACATATCTGGCTCAGCTATCTGATCTATAATTTTAATTACTTTTAATTGCTTCCTTTTGGTTTTCCTGATCTGAATTAAAACGTAGTATGTAACTCACAGCTTTTTTGAAGTACCTATTTGTGAGTCTTTCTAAAACTTGGATCTACAGTTTCACATAAACTTCTTACTCCTCAGTCCCGCTCCTTGAAGCCTTCTCCTATTGGCAAAAGTACATTTCAAATAGCTGGTTTAGTCTCTTCTGCTTGTTGTTCTCTCCAGAAGAAAATGGAAAGTGTCAGAGAATTTGATACACTTAAAAATACTCACTCGTCACAGCTACAGCTATCTGCTAGAAGAACAGTCCTCTGATAGTATGAAGAAATGATAAGATAAGGCCCATATCCAAAACGATTTCACTCTTCTAGGCATCCTTTATTGCTTATACATGACCTTACAGCATTGGATCTATCTTTCTGTATTGTAAAGGTATCAAACAGAGAAGGTGCTCCTTCACTCTCCTGTGCTGCTGGCTACTTTCAACGTCACATTTCTTCATTTCATGGCTTTTGGTCCACAAGCTGGAGCACACTGAAAAGCACAGAGCTCCGGGGGTGAGAATTTCTAAATGGGCAGGTTGCTGCAGGGTCTATTTAGAGAGCACAATAAACGGGGAAAACTGCTGGGATGAAGACACAGGGGAGAAAATGTACAGATATTCTTTCTGTCTGCCCTGAAAGGGAAGTGAATTCTGCCTGTCCACTTCCCTCTGCCACTCCAGTGCCCAAACACAGGGCCTTGAATAGTAAGTAATAAGGGGGAACCTATAGGAGTTCTCAGAAAGGGCAGAGCATGAAACATTTGCAGCTTCCCTTTTCTAATCCTTCCTTCCTGCTGCTCTTGCTCCCAGTGGTTAAACTACAAAGGAGACAATGCATCGCACTGCACTGTTCCTAAAAGTTGGAGAATTTGAAGGGAAAAAAAAAAGAAAAACCCTCATGTGGTTCCACGTGAAGCTTTCCTTTTTCCCACTGAAGATCATCCATTTGCTTTTACCTTAGAGGGACAGCTTTTGACCTGAAGCACTGAATTTTTTCCATTTGTCTTTTGTAAAAGCTATGTAGCATTTTTTAATGCTTCCCCCTCCCTCCAGTCAATACTTTATGATCTGAGCTGAAGACTTGTGATCCCTTTCTTTCTGAAACAATTTGGAAAAGGAAGGTCTCACAGTTTTGCTCAGATTTCATTTGTGTGCAACAGATGGATGTATCCAATTTTCTAAACCAGCACATCCCTTTTATTAAAATCATTAAAAATGAAACCTGTTTGTAGCTGGTGTGGCTTGACAGAATATATAGTAGGAGTCTCTAAGTCTGCTTTCTTGGCTGGTACAATCGGAACATGACTCACTTAGCCTTTCCAAAGTATTTTCATCCAAAGGTTTCAAAAGCTTTACAGACTAATTAAGCCTCACAGCTCTATCTATAAGAAGTTAGATGGTGTCAGTGAAACCATTCCCCAGTTTAACTGTAAACACAGCTTCACATTTTGGGATATCAAATAAGTATACATTCCTTTAAAAACACAACACCAATAGATTTAAGTGCTCTAAATAGGTATATATTGGAGAGGGAAAGTGGTCAGGATGAGGCATGACTCCTTACAGGAATACTGAAGATACAGCTACCAAAATTTCAGCCTTTCAACGGACTTTGCACGTCTCTAGATCTGCTGTTCACCCCCACATCTATAAAAAGGCTCTTTTATTCTTCCTGTTCCTGTTTGTGTAAGGACTGACCACAAGAGGCATCTTGACCTGTTTCATTAGGCAGGTGGACCTTAGAGATAGCAGAAAATCACCCAAATGTTTTGGCATTGGCTACCGAGCCTGGACTTACTATCTGTAACGCCTCTCTGATAAGAAAGACAAATCTAAAACCTTCAGTAATGCTTCTGCTATTACACTGTAATTTCCTCTTCCTGCAGGCAGGAGACAATGGGTCACTAGTAATGGTTTGGAGCCAAAATAACACATTTACGTGTAAATAATTCAGGCACCAGTTGAACCTCATACAAAACCGAGCACATTTCCAGTGCCCCAAATCAGTAACTGTGCTTAAGCCCCTTGTATCTGCCCGTGCCGGCAGGAGCTCTTTTTTATGTTGGGATCTGCTTTGGGGTTTGCAGCCAGCGTGCTCAGCAGTCTCCACCGCTCTTTCCCACTGCACTTGGACTAATTGTGGGTATGTGAAGCACATGTGCAGAGGTGGGAGAGCAAAGCAGGAAGGTCAAGGACTGTTCACCTGCAACCTGCGGGGGTTCCTCAGTAAAGTTAATTTACAAAGGCTCTGTACTCAGGGCTCCCATCCCTCTAAGCCTTGATGAGGTATTTGATTAATAGTTCTGGAAGTCAAACACGAGGAGTGCCCCCTTGGTTTTGAAGGTCGCAGGTAAATCCTGGCCTTATTCTGACTCCAATAACGCATTTATCTAAATGCCACATCTAAGTCATAACCACTCATCAAAGTGGTGACTAGGTAGTGCAGCAATTTCTATTGAAACATAGAGCACCATGTGATAAATTACATCTGCAAGATTTGTTTCATATGTCAAGCACACATTACTTCTAAATCAAATGCTAAAACATGCCTTATTTAGTCAAAAGTAAGCAGAATGCTGTAATTTATAATCGTCTTGAAGCACACTGCAGCGAAAATGAAAGCAGACTATTAAAATTTAATGCCTGTTTGGTGGAGTAGCACATTTCTGGCCACGTTTGATGCAGCGTCGTTTTCTCACACCATTGTGTATGCACAAAAAGTCAGCTTGTGTTTGCCAACGTTTGTGGAAACTAATTAAAAAAAATGATTTAGCTGTTAGAAACTGACATCGGGCTGGAAAATTATTGTCGGCACAGACACTGGTGGCAGTGGCTCCTTTCTCCTCCTTTTACCCCCATCCGCTTGCTTTTAACAATTGTCTGTTGTTCTTCCACCCAGCTCCCTGCAGTACAGTTGCTAGCAAATATTCATTGGGGTGTCATCTCTGTTTAAAGTCTCATCCTACACACCTATTCATCTGTGCTAAGTGAACAGCAGCATCAGCTCAAATTAAGCTGGCATGAAAACAGCCACTGTTAATAATTTCTGCTGTGATTCAGCTTAGCTTTGGATAACAGGTGAAGATGTTTCATAACGGAGGCAATTATAGCTCTGTAAGCTCTTTCCGGCTGCCTGTTTAATCAGAGGAACGGAGCGCGGTAGCTGCTGGAGCATGTGGCACGGCCGGGCCCAGCCGCCATCAGACCGCATTTGTTATCTGCCGGGTAGAGCGGGCTGCCTGTCAGGGGCAGATGCTGGGCACAGCCATTAGCATGCACGGCGCTTCGAAAGGCTGAGGTGAGGGGGTGGAAGTCAGCGCGCTTCATCTGAACTCGCTGCAGACCTCTCCCGCCAGATAAAAATCTTCTCAGCCACCATTCCTTTGGCTGGAATGGAAATTGTTGTCAGGAGGCGCGGGTGCGCCCGGGCGCCGCGTGTGCGTGTGCGTCCATGTTGTGTGTGCGATGTGTAACTAAAAATAAGATTACAGGAAGTGCAGACCTCTATTTCACAAATGAGGACATAATCCTGTTTGCAAAGCGGTAACAATTGGTGAACTTCTGAGAGGATAATCAGGTCTGCTAAAGAAGTAACCGTTTAACATCTGCTCATTAAGATGCAGATGAAGGAGTGAGATGGGTGGAAATTAATAACTAGCAAAATATAAATGAAGCCTGTACTTTCATATGAGAAATGTAATGCTGCTGTGATGGATCTTTAGCAATTATTTTTTTTTAATTAAAGAACAATGTATTTCCATCTACTGAATCTCTATTGTTCTATTATTTAAGTTATCTTTCATGTCAGTGCCACATGGTTTGAAGTACATTAAAACATAGTCATACACTTAATTGTGTGGATTTGCAGACGGTTCATTTCCAGCCAAATATTTTTTTCCTCAGAGCTCAAAAGAAAATCTCTAGCAGCCTAAATTGAATTTTTATACATTATGATTTCCAGAAATGTACTTCTTAATGGTTTCTGATGTGCCTAAAGGCATGAATCTTGAACTACTTTCTTAGAAATGTGTTAGGGAGAAACTGAAAAATGTGTTGTTGGTTGGTTTTTTCCATTTGTTTTTTGGTTTTTTCCTGGTTGCAAATAGCAAATTTCAATTGTGTACGTTAACCTACTTTTATTGTATTGGTGTAGTGTTTTCTTGAGCATTTGTAATAATGAAAATGTAACAGTGTATATTTCAGAAGTGCTTGATCACAATTCCACCATATCTGCAAAATGTGTAGTGTATATTGATTTCCAGAAACAAAAGACACATCTGCTTCCTTTTCAAAGAACAACCTTAGATGCTTTGAAATACTCGACGTTTATCTCTTACAGAAGGTAAGGCTGAGATTGACCTATTTCCATATTCCATTTTTTTTCCAAATGTGACATTGGAGGAGTCTCCTTTCAATTAAGGGAAAATATTTTTGCAATTATTTTTAAGTGCCCCAAAGATGAAATTGGTTGTGAGCTTGTATCCATATTCAAATTCTAATCTCCCCAGCAAGTAATTGTTTTATTCAGTTCTGACAATGCTTTATCTATTGTCATCTTGGACTACATTCTGCATACTGTCTCTTCCCCTGACAATTACTGCTGTTCCTTATCCCTGCAGCCTTTAAAAGCTCTGTGTAACATTAGCCTATCTAGCCTAGTGAAAATGTCTTTACAGATTAGTGTAATGTTAATACTACTGGCTCCCTGCTTTTGACCTGAAGTGGAATATATTGCGCTGCTGGAGCAGATGGAATCAGGGCTTCATTGGGAAACGGAGATTGCTTGGCTGCCCGCCAGGAGCGCGGGGCTGGCGGCGGCTGCCGGAGACCCGCCACCGGGAGCCGAGCAGCAGCAGCAGCAGCAGCGGCGTGTGTCTGTGCGTGTGTGTTTGTGTGTGTGTGTGTGTGTGTGTGTGTGTGTGTGTGTGTTGGGGCCAGCACCCCTTAAATTTGCTTTGAATCAAAATGCATTTAAGGTTGCTCATCCACAGAAGTTTACACAGCACTCTACCAGGAGATGAATCTTTCTGTGAAAATGGAAAGCTCTCCATTCCATGTTTTCAGGTTTCAGGGTTTTTTTTGTGGTGTTTTTTTGTGTTCTTTTTTTAAATGGAAGACATGAGAGAAAAGAAGTATGAATCACAGAAAACAAAGTTGTGAACTCCTAATAACCTTCTGAATGGATCTAGATTAGGTCATAACGACAATTTAGTGTAATGTTCCTATTGCTTTTAGTGAATCAAACAAACTTCTTTTCCTTTGTTTTTGTTTTTTACCAAAGTGTTATGATATCCCAATCAGAAGTATTTCCCTAAAATATTTACTTTTAGACCTCCTGTGAAACTCCTGTGGTGCTAAAAAATAGAAATGGATGAAGGATTAGGATGGACACATCTTCTGCTGCATGTGGTGTGTTGTTCAGAGATTAAATACATTAATTGCAACATGTGCACTCTATTATTATTACACCAAACAAACCTTTCATTGGACATCCATATTAAATCTGTCACCCCAAATTTCTACCCTTTTTACCCCTCTGCAATCATATTTTTTCTCTCAAGTACTAGGTTTCCCTACCAGCAAAACATATGCTGTTTTCTGCCTAAGTAGATGGATAATGTAAGCTGTGATGTGGAGAGTATTTTTTCTTACCATTTTCTTTTTTGAGGGTGTAGTTATAGTAACATATATGTGCTTTTATCTGTGATAAGAACTACCATCTGGTAGCTAAATGTGCACAGCTTATTGCTTGAAGTGCTTATACACATTGTGAAAACACACAGCTTTTGTGTATGTTAGGATACTGCCTATATGTATTATTAATAAACCCACATATTAGCTATTTGAATATGTCAAATGATTGTAAAATAGAACAGTGATTCTAGACAAGAAGGATTAGGACTGGCACGTTGCCAGATGTGTATTTATTCCAGCAGTACTATTGTGACCTTTTAACATCATATTGTTTGCAACCTCTTCCAGACAATGATTGTTTGAGGGGGAAAACGGAGCCTCTTTGACAAAGGAAAAGGCCTTTGTTATATTCAAGGAGCTGAAGCTTTCATCCTTGGTATACCAATTCACAAAGATGTGTGCTGAATGTGCGCGAGCAGCAAGAGAGACAGAACATATAAATTTGAGTTACTTTGACCTTTAATCCAGGAGACCAAGAAGAGAAATGCACTAGGAAGGCTGGTTTGTTGCTGTCTGGAGACTGATAAGCTGTAATAAAGGTGCACTCTGTTGCAATTCATCTAAAGCTTCCATTGCTATCATCCTCTTTTTTCGATTTTTGTTACCTCAAGTACTTATCTAAATCCCTTTCAATGCCAGCTTGAATGCACTTTGTATTCTCTCCAACTGTGACTGGTGCTGTCTGTGTGTGTCAGTGTGCTTCAGCGTACACTCTTTCCCCTTGTTTGACAAGAGCCAGTGCCAACACCTAATTAAGGATAAGCTGTGGAGCTCTCTGCTCTATCTTTGTCAACCGCTATGTTCCCAGCTTTCTGCCTAGCTGAGCTTTTATGACAAGAGCAACATTTTGGGTTCAGCCCACTTCTGGCCTCTCTGTTCCCCACGTGAGAACTAAATGCAGCTTAACTCAGCAGTTGATTTTAGAAACATTTATGGTAACTAAATCCACAAAACTCTTCTGTCTCTTTCTGAAGTGTGCGCGTTCCTACTTAGATCTGTCTCTTCATATCTATATAACTAGATATGAATGCACATGTATATCTAAACACAAATTAGACATTTTTCAGATTTCCTTTTGTCTGGTTCCCATCCCTCCCAAACTGTTTCCTAGGAGATGATCAGAGGGGTAGGGATGGTATTTTCTTTTGCAAACACTGTGTCTAAAAATCTACCAGGAGCCTTATTTAGCAGGACAGAAAACCACTGGTTCAGACTTCTGTTGAGCTGTTTTAAACATTTTGTCTCAAAGATACAGATGTATTTAGGTCACAAAACAAGAAAATCTTTCAAAGGGTTAAGCATTTGATAAGCTTGAAAATCAGATTAATATGACTGATAGGTGACTACCAGACAGCCAATTAAATGAGTACATGCAACAATTTTGTGGGGAGATTTAAGTATATGTCTGTCTGCATAACCGTATTACTTCAGAGAGCAGATTTAATTTTCTTTTTCTTTTTTTCCTGCGTCCAAATCCTTGCATCCAAATTCTAATATTAATTTTGTGTAAGCCTGTGTAGCTTGCCAGGCACACAGCGAAGTTGCAATGGAGATACACTGGTGTAGCTCAGAACAGAATTTGATTTACTGGTCAAGTGGTAAAAATTACTGAAACTTCTAGAAGAAACTCCTGGCTACGTAACTGGGACCTCCTTTGGTATTAAATACATACGTAACTGAGGGCAAAAAAACTGGATACTGGTGTTAGTGTTTGAGATCCTGCTTCTTGAGTTGTTAATGTGACAAGAAATGGAGGGAATTTGAGTGTGAATTTCTATCAGCAGGTCCTGAATCTTAAGTCTGTGCTAATTCTAACCGAAAATCCCAACTGCAGAGACAAGGTACACCTGAAAAACCACTTATGACATTCAGGACATATATAAACGGTTAATAGAGTCTGGACAACTCGCCCCAGCTATACTTCCTGATTTGACAGCTTCTAGTCTTGAAAGCTGTTTAGGATCTATTTCCTTTGCACCTACGAGTTTGTCCCTTCCTTGAGTTTTGCCAGTGACAGTAGCCCCTGAGCTGCTCTAGTTTTAAGATCATCCAGTTAGTCCTGCTTTTGTTCACCACCCTTACTTTGTCATTGCACTGGGAAGGAAGAGAAAGAGGTTGTCAGAAAGCCAGTTCTCCGCACGGCTCCTGTCTTCATGAAATTGCTTTGCATTCACGTTGAGCTGCTTCATAGCTAATTTCCTGGGACATTAGAGCAAAAAAGACAGGAATATTGTATTTACATTTTTGACCAACAGTGAGTAAAATCATGCCAATAGCTTCTCTGTTGTACTTCATGAAGTGCATAAAGACATTGTCTTGTCATTGATGTAGACTATGATAAAACTAGCCTAAACACTTTTAATTGCTTAGGTATTACAATGAGTGCTATGCATTTCAAAGGGTTACTCTCTGCATTAAAAGCAATATTTCCTGAGGAACAAGTCTGTGGAAAAGCTGTTTAGAAACCAGAGGAGAACAGAGAGAATACACTTTACTCATTATCTTAATCTTGCATTTATTTGTTTATTTATTTTATGTCAAGCAGCTCCCCAGCCAAAACAGCTGGAGGCTGAAAGTTAAAACCTGGCAGTGAAAGAGATCATAATGGGCAGACATGCGCTTTGTGTGTTCCAGAGAAAAGATGGATTTGATTTGGCTTGGTTATGAGCCTTGGAAAATCGCTCTTCGTCCTAGCTCAGTACATTTAACAATGATAGTAAAATTAGTTTCAATCGTGTTAAAGTCTGGAAGTAACATAAATGAATTTCAAGAACTTTGCTCAGGCAGAGCATGGAAAAGACATAGTATTGCAATGTGTGGTATCTACATATTTCAAGTTAAAAAAAAAATCCAAACAAAAGAAGTTACATTGTACTACTTGAGAAACAATAGTGCAGACACATTATAAGATGTTAATTTTATTCATTACATTGCAATTACGAGAAAAACTAGGCTGGTGATCATTTTTGGTCCCACAAGTCTAAATGATATAACCTTTAACTGCTTTACTGCTTTCCTGGAACAGTAGGTACAAGCATCCTGCTGCTGCTCACTGAAAATATTGAGAATTTTTATGCTCCATTCTACTTAATGTCTGCCAGGATTACTGCAGCAGCCAGTTGTGTATTACAAGAAGCAGCTATTTCATCTACTTTTCCACAATGCAAACAAGCCCTTATAAATTGACCTTGGATTCTAATGCAACTGAAGTGTGTAGATTATAAAGATCTTGAAGCATATGTCTACATTAGCAGCTTTAAGCAGAACTGGCTTGAGTATTTCACACAAGTATTTAAATCTGAATTATCTCCCCCCTCACCCCCCACCTGCACCCCATCATAAAGAACATGCAAAGAGCTCAGCTACAATTGCTTTGCCTCACTGTTTCGGTTCAGCTACTGCAAGAAAATTGCTAGTATGAACACAGCCATTGACTTGAGATGAGAGCTAGATTCCTTCTTGTTCAAGCTATTTCTAAAAGCTATTTTAAAGGCTTTGGAAAATGTTACCCTAAGGAGATGACAGACTTATCAGCTTTTCTGTGCATACTCACAAAGATGACCGTAGAGGAAGAAAGAAAAAGCGTGGTTTGAGGATTATGCACACAGCCTTAATTTTTTGGCATTTCTAGGGAGTAGCTGGAAAACATCAGCGTGCTTTCTGTATGGATGATGTGTGTCTGTGGGAGTACGCACTCGAAACAGGGCAATCTGAGAAGTTCCAGGTCTGGTCATTCCCATTCCAGTACAGAGACAGCAGGAGAAATACACAACCCTTATCATGGTAAGAAGTGCTAAGCCCTGTAAGCCAAATTAGCAACAAAATTAGGCTGTC
Source organism: Himantopus leucocephalus (assembly GCA_003993805.1). Lineage (NCBI taxonomy): Eukaryota > Metazoa > Chordata > Aves > Charadriiformes > Recurvirostridae > Himantopus > Himantopus leucocephalus. Next base: position 65,012,037 of record RSEF01000031.1, read on the forward strand.
CTCTACAAAATGCAGTGCACAGCACTGACGTCCTCATCCACAGTGCTTATGTCACAGGCATCACCAAATATGGGGCCAAGACATAAGCTATTTTCTGGCTTTAGGAAACTGCAAGGAGTGGTTATGCATGTTTGTGTGTGTGCTCTTGTGTGCACGTACCTATACATTATGCATTTGGAAAATGGCATTCTTAGCCTGCTCCTAGCATGGCACATGGACATGCTGGATCTGCTCCAGATTTCCCCCTTCCCTGGGGTTCCCTTTGTAGTTAACTTAAGTAACAACAAACACGCCTGCCAAATTTAGCTTTGGAGCTTGGCTGCTTCTTGGGCTGCTCTCCACAGGACCTCCTTTGTCCCTGTCACTAGTTTCCTGTGCTCCAGAGAGGCATTCACAACAGGTTCCACATCCAGGGCTGGCACCAGAAGGATCCACCTGCTCTGGTTGTTGACAGACCAAATATCTCTGCATCGTTTGAGAAATCCCTAAAGCTCGGCCACAGGAGAGGGCAAACAAAATAGCTTGGCACTTGCATGCAAGGCATAGGTGCTGCTGCTTTGTTTACGAGGTGCTATGAGGTGTTTGTACACCAATGTGCCCTGGCTGACAGAATGGGGCTGGGGGGGGGGATTGAAGCAGCCAGAGTTTTCTTGAGTGGTTGATATGTGCATTTGTGTGTTTGCGGTTGCCAGGCCTTTTCATCTCTGTGGTGGTGTTTGCTGGCTTGGATTTCCATAGGGGTCAGCTCTGCTGTTTTCAATCATGTGGCACCTTTCCTCTAAGTCCTTGTCCACATGCAAACTCTCTTCCTGTATCTGCCTGTGCTCTAGGCTAGTCAGGAGTTGGTCAGCTAAGACAGCAGATAAGTCATGCAGATGTTTTACATGACAGGGTGAAACGAAGGCAGTGACTTAGAAATAGAGATTACTTCTCCATATACCAGCCATTGCTCCTCACAAGTACTGTGTCGGTAACTACAAAGCAAACAGTAATAAGCCAACTGGAAAAGCCATCTGCGGCATCAGCTTCTGGTTTTTGTAGCTTCTGTGGAGAAGTGTTGTGACTGATGTAAAAGTTGTAGCTGAAGGTTTTATTTGCTTTGGTTTACTTTTGGTAAAGTGTCTATGTGCATTGTGCATGCCAGTGTGAACTTAAAAGTCCTGGTATGACCATAAAGAAAGTTGTTCCAGGCTACAATGTGTTTTTCCTGCAGTTTGTGTGAGAAAGGGGGCCATGTATATGTCTGAAGTCCCAATACTGACACGCCTTCTCATTTCTATCACTGGGCTCAGGAACCAAGGATGCCAGTAGGATTCTGTCGTGGTTAAAGCATTTTAACTGATAACAATGGCTCCAAGCATGTAGGACAAGCCCCCAGAGAAGTCCATCTAATGCTATTAAATTTCTTCAAATAACAGCTGATCTGACTTCCTTTAACTTGCATATGCTTTCACAGTGCTTTTTTACAAATATACTAGCACTTAGAGAATATCCCAGATCCCCAAACCTTTCCTAATTAAGGCTAAATGTATTCTCTGCCGTAACTACACATAACTGTCTTTAAAGGAACATGGTGTTAAATTCCTCTCCTTATGTTCCTTAGGAGACAAAATTATAAGCTTGCTTTTGCTTGGGGAAAAAAAAAAAAAAAAACCCAACAAAAACCAACAGCATCTCTTATGGTAACATGGTCAGAGACATGTAAGTTAGTTTCAACTATAGCAGAATCTGATGTCAGCCTGGTAATTACTAGGCAGAGTCAATAATACCTCTCCTCAGTATAATTGCAAATCCAGTACAACCATGACCAGAACTAAATTGCTTGAGAGCAATCAATAGAAATCTCCTGATTGCATTCCCCAGTGTACACATCAGATATAAAAAGGAAAACTGTCCATCCAAGCAAAAGGTCAACTTTACAAATGAAAACTGCAGTATAAGGCTAGGAAGAAGTCTCTCCACACAGAAGCCTCTTGGTTAACTCTGGTTAGAGGTGACAGGCCTGAATGGGAAGATGTATATTTTGAAGGACAGAGGCTATGCCTACGTGAACAGTAATTTGATGCAACTGGAGTAGAGCAATAGATTCTTGTAGCTGATGCTGAGTTCCAAATATTTGTTCCCTGTGTGGTTTGTGGCTTTTAGTCAGACTAAATTTAGTCGGTTTCCTCAAACCAAATATTCTCATCACACGTGGCTCAAAGCTGTCTGAAGCACCAATCTTTGACTCAGATGTCTGTGTTCTCGTCACAGGCTGGGCAGCTGTACATCCAATCTTGCATTGCCAGATTTTGGTAGTGGGGAGGGCTACAGGGGTGGCGTCTGTGAGAAGATGCCAGAAGCTTTCCCATTGTCCGACAGTGCCCATGCCAGCCGCTGGCCAAGGATGAGCCCATCAGCGACAGTGGTGGTACCTCTGTGAGAACTTATTTAAGAAGGGGGAAAAAAATGGCTGTACAATAGCAGCACAGAGGAGTGAGAATATGTGAGAGAAACAGCTCTGCAGATACCAAGGTCAGTGAAGAAGGAGGGGGAGGAGGTGCTCCAGGCTTGGGAGCAGAGATTCCCCTGCAACCCATGGAGAAGACCATGGTGAGGCAGGCTGTCTCCCTGCAGCCCATGGGGGGCCATGGTAGAGCAGATATCCACCTGCAGCCTGTGGACAACCCCACACTGGAGCTGGTGGATGCCCAAAGGAGGCTGTGGCCCCATGGGAAGCCTGCACTGGAGCAGGTTTGTTAGCAGGACCTGTGGTCCTATGGAGACAGCATCCCACACTGGAGCAGGTTTGCTGGCAGGACTTATGACGCTATGGGGGACCCACACTGGAGCAGTTTGTGAAGAACTGCAGCCCATGGGAAGGACCCACCTTGGAGAAATTAGTGGAGGACTGTCTCCTGTGGGAGGGATCCTACTCTGGTGCAGGGGAAGAGTGTGAGGAGTCCTCCCCCTAAGGAGGAAGGAGCGGCAGAGACCAAGTGTGATGAACTGACCGCAAGCCCCATTCCCTCTCTCCCTGCACCGGGGGAGGAGGTAGCGAATTCAGGAGTGAAGCTGAGCCTGAGAAGAGGGAGGGGTGGGGGGAAGGTGGTTTAAGATTTGGTTTTGTTTCTCATTACACTACTCTGATTTGATTGGTAATAAATTAAACTAATTTCCCCAAGTCAAGTCTGTTTTGCCCATGATGGTAATTGGTGAGTGACCTCCATGTCCTTATCTCGACCCATGAGCCTTTCATTATATTTTTTCTCCCCTGTCCTGCTGAGGAGGGGGAATGAGAGAGCATTTTTGGTGGGCACTTGGCCTCCAGCCAGGGTTAGCCCACCACAGCATCATTAGGTTTGCACCTGGAGTGGAACTTCTGGCTCAGCTTCCTTGGGAAGGAATGTAGTTCAAGTACATAAAAACCACTGTGAGGACCAAAGCAAAGCATTGTATGTAGGGAAGCTCAAGGGATTCAATTCAAAACCTCACTGTTGCTTGAACAAAAATAGTATTGCAGATGCAGCCAAACATTTGCTCCAGAAACCTTAATTGTTGTTTTCCTAGGTGCTTAGGGTCATATCCTTCTGCTTTTCCCTTCCTCAATCACTCTTGATCGTACATAAACCCCTGAATAAGCCTTTGATGCCATGTAATTCTTACCACTCGAGTTTTTCCTGTGAATATTAAGCAAAGAGATATCTAATGATTTAGTAGAATCCAAGATTCATTTCACTTATTAGTCTGATAGAGTGTCAGAGGCAATGGATGAGTTTGGTGCTGATGTTGTGGGCGGGTTCTTTTTAAAAAGAAAAAAAGTTTTTTCTGTATATGCTTCAGGAATTGAATAGAAGCTTTGAAAAGTGATGAAACTCAGTCCCTTGAAACTTCAACAAGATTTCTAGGCACCAGAGATGTGAGAGCCCAGCTACCTACTTAGGACTCTCAAAAAAACTGTGGAAAACAGGCACCTAGTAACCCCTGATTTCCCTTTGAATATCTGCCCCTGGTTGCTGAAGGGGCCAGAGAGGTGGGTTGTTAAATTCTTTTTTTATATATATCTTCATTGGTCTCTGCATTTATATTTTGGATTTGGTGAAGTGGCAACCGTTATTCATTCTGTCTGCTACTACATTTCCTTTTGGAGGTTTCTGTTGCAATGGATTAGCTTTCTAAACTGACTGGAGTTTTCTGAGAAATCTACTTTAGCACAAAATTGTTAGTTTTCTCACTACATCAAATTATGCTGCCCACACAGTACACAACACAAAATAAATGTCTGCACAAAGCTGTGGCGGGGGAAACATCAAGAGTATTCTTGCTTAGACTGTACTGACAGAAAATGTTTTCTTTCCAGTGTAACTCTACCTTTCATTTGACATGTCTTTTGCTACAAGTTTATGAGCCAAATATTTTCAACAGGTGCCAGATTTAAATATATATACATATATATTTTTTAGATGTCTTCATAATTCTATAATGGGAGAAAAGGTATTTGCCCCATGAGAAAGTGCTTTGCAGAAGTCAGTATAAAATTCTATTTGATGCTCCACAGAGAAAAAACTGTGACAGGCATTGCATTTGCATTATGGTATGGATTAAAGTACTGCAGTCAGAATAGCTGAAAAAGGCTGTTAAATAGCTGATAATTTCGTCGTGTTGGAACCAAGTGTAAAACTACAATGCAGTTGCATTAGTACTGTAATGCTACGAACATTTTCAATTACCATGCTTAACCTTGCTAAGAAGCTAAAATGAATGCTATCAATACAGTGTGGCAGGGAGTAGCACAATGGCAGCCTGCTATCCTCCTGCTTTCTCTCCCTCCCTTTTTAGTTCCTTGCTACAGTAAGGGAAATGCGTGGACTCTTGCCCACACCATTTCTAAATTGCTCAAGCAATTGTTTCCTGTAGATTAATTTGTAATTCTGAATCTCGAGGAGAAGGAAACGCGAGCACGTTCCTCCCCCAGGCCATTTACAGATCTGGAGTTTTAATGTAATCGAAAGCAGAGGCTGAGGAACCGACACAGGAGGAAAGGGAGGGCGGCAGCAGCAAGGCAACACCAGTGTGTTTCCTCAGCAAAGGTTTTTCTTTGTGTGCCAAAAAAACTTGCTTTACCCAATGCTTACAGCCTCCTTGCTGTTTTCGCTCATGCAAACAGGCTTACGTAAAAAAGCTGGGGGAGGGGGCAGTGCTGAATACTTGTACATGGTGCACATACACATGCGGGACTATATTTCAAGGAGGCCTATGTGTGACTACCTTCTTTGTTTGCATATGGTCGCTCTGGTGATGATAGATAGCTTCCTTACATGGATAAATTAAAACAAACAAACAACTTCCATCAACACTGATGCTGTTCTTCATCCTGTCTACACAGGGTACTTGGAGCCGTGCTTTTAAGGTTATTTAGGCACGAAAAGAAGCAGATTGGCAGATTTCAGGAAGAGTTAGAAAATACATAACTAGTGATCTGAACGCTGATGTCTTGTTAGTAGTAAAAGCCTCTCCAGTGCATATATACAACTCTGTTGTCTAAATACCATTATGACATTCCATAAGGACAGAATTCCCCACCTTCACCTTCTTCTGCCTTTTTTGGCTAGTCAAAATAATTAAATCACCTCTGCCGATTTCTGCATGGTTTGCATTTGTTCTTCATTAGTAGTGGAGTTTTCCACTCACCTCAGGTTGATCGGTCCACAGTGAAAGAGGGATAAAAATGGAACAGAGGAGACTAAAGGGTCCCAGAAGGAAAAAAGTGTTACAAAAAGGGGTAGCTAATTTGGCTTTTTGCAAGTTTCCCAGAAGACTTTCCAGAGGGGGGGGTTCCCAAAAGGTGGCATTGTTCTCTTCCATTTCACAGGGTGAAGGGAGAGAAGTCTCCAGGGACAATGAAAGACAAGTCTGTGTGTGTGATTGCAATGAGCCTTTAACACAGCGGTCAAGTCATAAACGTTAGACCAAAAAGCTTATGAGAAGAGAATACTTTGTCTTTACCAGTTTTCTCAGGTGAGTGCTACCAATCAGTTTTAACCAGAATATTCCAGAGTTTATTTGTGTTATGAGTCTTTGTCTCTGCTTGCAAATGGGAAGCTACACTCCCTGATGGCAAGTGTAACTTCAGGTCTTCTGCCTCAAGGTTACTCCTTCTTACAGCCTTTTAGGGTAGATTGCCTTCAGCACACTGGAAAAATCATGTCTTGGGAGAAGGCAAAGGCAGGAAACCAAGTTGCCTTCTATCATTTCACCTGTGGGTTCTTAAGCTTCGGTCTAGAGTCTCCATAACTGAGCGGAGAGTGCGTAATCTCCTGAAAATTGCCAAAAAGCCAATTAAGGAGGTGAGAGGGACGTTTAGAAAAGAAATGTCTGTAACATTATTCCAGGGACTCCAGCCAAATTTTTCTTTCCTTTCATTTTGGCAAAGATTGGTGTTGATTTTTGATTGCTTAGTAAATTTATTTTCATTATAAACTTAAGGGAGTATTGTTAAATAAATGTTTAATATTACTGTGGACTCTGGAGTGTGCTTGTTTCACAGAGGTGTTAAATTCCCAGCCATTCTATTGCAGTGCAGGGAGGGGCAGAGGAGCTTATCTGTTCTCTGCCCAAGGCATATTAACTCCTGCCAAAATCTCTTTGCTCAGACAACAATGTCAAAGCTCACCCTATAACCATTCATAAGGCAAGGGAGGACAGAATGAAACAAATGGGCATCAGAATAGGAGGAGTTTCCAGGTGCTGTAGAGCAAAGGAGAAAGGCTTCCTGGGCACAACAACCGAGAATTGCCTCGTTCTCCTCTTGATCAATTTGTTGTGGCACCACAATGTTACAGACAGCATCTGAAATCATGTCTTTGCCATCAATAATGGGGATCTCGCTGGTCACAAAGAAAATTTATTTGTGTCAAGAGCACACTGAGATTGCCCCTGAGCACCTCCTGATGCCTGAGCACAGCTGGTTGTTTGAAAAGGAGGGTCAGGAACCTGGAAAAAGGGACATGAGCTAGAATCAGGAGATGCCATTTGGCTGAAGTTTGGCCATCTGGTTAATTAAGGTGGAGAAGGAAATCTCATTTGGGAATGAGATAATCTGGGACACTTTTATTTTATTTTTACTGTTTATCATGGATCTGGTTTCCAATTACAAATATTTAAGACTTCCAAGATACAGCTGGTATTCACTCTAGCAGCTAGACTAGGGCTAGAAGCCCTCTGCATGTCTCTAATTGTAACCATTTAGCTTGATTTGTCCAGGAAATGGAAAGACTTATAGAAGTACATCGCATTTATGTCTCCCTCCTATATATTCTCTTAACTTCTAAATGTCTCAACTACTCCAGTTCAATTTGGTGAGTTAGAAGCCTCTTTCTTGCTCAGGTAAAAGGTATGCATTGTAGAAGTGTTGGCTAAAACATGTTAGTAATCCAATGAGGTCAATGCAGGTGTAGTTCAAGCATGAGATTTATGTGTTGAGGTTAAACTTAATATGGCAACCTTGTGAAAACATTCCTGTTTTCCTTTTCTATTGTTTGTACTGTGGATGTCATGTGTCCAGATGATGCTCTAGTGCTGTCCTTCGCAGAGGGACTGCTAGTGTGCACTCTTGGCTTGGGTGGCACTGTTCACTTTCAGGCTGGATCTGAGACCTCCCTCCTGTTTGGCACAATTGGACTCTGCCCTAGGGTTTGAGTCTTAACTGCTTTGGATTGCAATGCAATTGAAAAGGGAGGAAAAAAAGCAGTAGCTACAGCTGTTCAGTGCCAAGCCAAGTTTCCAACTGTATATACAATCTCCTCTTAATACCCTTGGAGCTTTCCAGGGCAGCTTTTCAGGTTATCTGATGAGCTTTTAGAGGGAGGGCTCTGATACAGAAATCTTGCTCTTTGAGCAAAATGGCAGCTGTGTGAGGACCTTGAAAAATTTGGACCTTTCCTTTATGACATCTGTACTCCATGGGCCAGAAGAATTTAGTAGCAGGAAGCCAACATTTACGCCTGAGGGGGCTGAAAAATGTTATGTGGAGCCAAGTATTGCACTGTCAAACAGCTTTTCTTTGTATTTTACTGTCTCTAGATCTATATTAGAGAGCTTATTTAAAAAAAAAAAATTAGAGTTCTTCTGAAGTTATCCACTATCTTGAAATTCAAAATGACCCTATTTTTCCATTGAGTTTTTTGAAATGCTTGCTAAGATTGCTCAATATTTCAATACAAGACTGGTTTTGTTTCATACACTTTACCACACAATTTGCATTTTCTCTTTATCTTTTCCCTTAATTTTTTTCTGCTTGGCGACTTCTTACAGTCTGACTTCAAGAACCCTTCATGGGCTTGTTGTGGAAAGCATTCAACTCCCTCTGCTCAGCATGTTCACCCAATTTTACCTGCCCTATAGTCTTGTTTGTTGTTGTTTAACATTGCTGTTATAAGGTTCTTAGATTTTTCAGCTGTACTGGATCTTTGAAAGCTGGCAGGATGAATTGCTTGGTTTCCAGTCTTTAATGTTTATCTCCCCTTGGATCTCACCATCTGTTCTTATTTGGCAGTGCAGGTAAATGATTTTTTTTCAACTTCCTTTCATTTGCCCTGTTTCCTGCAGATACTTAGCTTGTCTGTTTCCTCTTTCTCTCACCAGACATCATCAAGAAGGATTTGGTGGCATTTACTGAAGCTGATGAATCTGACTGGAATTTCCATGCTGGATTGTGTGTTGCAGGGTTGCTTAATGAGGAGGTGGGGATTTTTCTTTTGTTGGGGTTTACATTGACTAACACATCTTCATGGAGTGTAATGCAATGACATCCACAAAGTTAGGACTGGTTTTTTCCCTTCATTCAAGTGTATTCCTCCTAACTTCCTCCATTTGCATTTATTTCCGAGCGTCACATCTTTAAGCATATCAGCAAGCCACATACCTGTTATTTTGGGAATTAACATCCGTTCTGTAAGAGTTCAATCCTCATATATTCCAATTCCAGCACAGTCACAGCTAACAGAGGCAACCCTACACTTAAGACCAGTAGTCATTCAATGGAGTCTCGACCTTCAAAGATGGTACATTTTGTTTTTTCAGCTTTTATCATTTATGGTCAATCTCAGAGTGACTGCAATCTTTCACTCTCTTTACCTTCTGGATTGCAAAGTCTTAAAGGGAGAGTCCCAAAACCTGGTGTTCTGTTACACCCTTCTGCACACTGTTGAAGGGAAATTAAACAACAAAACATGAAATGTGGAAAGGAGAAGACATTTGGCTTTTTTCATATTTATTACCTATAGCAGGAAACCCAGCTTTGAAAAGCTGCCTTCAATTTTGAAAGTGCTCTACTGTTACCCTAGATAATTTTGTATTTGTAAACATTTGAAGGTACAAATGTTGTCTTTCAGAGTCAGAGATATTATCCTTCTGGTGCACAGCATTCACTTAAGGCCTTTTACAGTGTTCTCTCTGAGTATCTCTGCTTTCCTTATTTTTTTAAAGTTGACATTGAAGTTAAATGGGATCAGCTTGTGGTGTATGCCTTAACGAATTACTGAAGGGCAGTTAAGGATCTGCCTTATGAAAGGATTAATCTGAATGAAAACCCACCTGCTGTTCCCTTTTGTCATTCATCAACTGTCCTCAGATTCTCTTCTCAGCCAGACCTATGAAATAATTTGCCAGTTGTTGCAGTCTGTCAACTACGCCTGTTAACTAAAAGTCATTTCCATACAACAGCTGTCCCTCTGTAGCTTGTGTGTAATGAGTTGGTTGTCGGTCCTCTTCCAAAACCAGAACTCACGGCCATTTGGCACTGTTCTTGGGAGTGCTCGTAAAGAGCCCAAGACCCAAGCTGACATCAAGGCTAAGTGCCAGTCTGGGAGTCAGAGCCCTTCCTGCAGAAGTATCTAGGATTTTCAATCATTTCGTCTGGTTCATTAGGTCAGAGTGATGCTGAAGGGGCAAAATGGTTGGTAATGTTTTATCTATGTATGGCTAAACAGAGGATTTTGATTTTTCAGCTCTGTCAGACAAGCATTTTTCCCCAACTACTGAAAATTAATTTTTAAACTATGCTATGAGTATTTTTACAATGATCTTTTCCTTCCTTTCCAGCAATTTTTGGCAGCTCCTGTAAGTTCATGCAGGACCCTGAGATCCTTTCGACAGATTAGCAAGAGTTACTCCTTCATTTTGACTAAAGCCAAAGAAGCTGTCCTGGATGTTACAGCAGTGTCTGGACTATTGGCACAGGCAATATTTAAATGATGAATAAATAGCTCCTTAGACATTGTGGTCCATGACAATTTTGGTTTCCCAGGTACTGATAATTTCGTGATAATTGCTGTCTTCAACAATTTTGCAAGCAACTACGAGCTATCCTAATATGAGAAGACTAGTAGATCATATCTGGTCTTTATACTGAATAACGCTTTTAATTTTTTTTTCCATTTGGGTGATCTTTGGATTCTAGACCATGCTCAAAAATTATTCAGCAAGCACTTAGGGCTCTATTATTTGAAAAAAAAAATGTTTCCTGACTTCAGCTTTGCCTGTTTGATTCAAAAAAAGCTTGCCTGCTTTTGTTTCCTCCAGCTTAGACTAATGTTTCTGCCTGTTGATTTACCTAGTAACATGTTTTACTATGCTTCAAGCTCTGTGTGAAATTCTGCTGTCAGAGTGCAAAAAAACAGAGTGACACCAACTCGGTCTTTGTTTAGGGCTTGTTACTCATGCAACGAAAGACAGATTTCAAGGCCCTGCTAATGTTCTGTAATGCCTTCTATCATCAAGTCCTGGAATACATTTGAGACTTGGACCTTGGTATTGCATGAGACACGTTTCACATATTAATGTACTGGGCAACTGAATAAAAACAGCCACCTGAATCGCTGTGTTCTCTGATTCTTAAATTATCTACGGGGTGCCCCTTGCTCTATTGTGTGGGTTATGCACTCATACCGCACAGCACTGGCAGAGAAGGGGAAGAGCAGCATATACTAGGCACTCTTTCACCACTCAAAACCACACAAGCTGTTGTGCAGGCTTATTTGAGTCTACTTTATATCTCGCTTCTCAAATGACTTACGGTAAAACAAAGCCAGAACCACCACACAGTATCTCTGAATTTACTATATCACTTGAAAACATTGCTCACAGTTAAATCAGGTTAAACCCTTGGTGAAAGGGTATAGCCAGACATCCTGGTTGTGCTGCAGCTGGTTGGGTTAGGAGATGAGTGGCTCCATTTGCACATTCTCAGCTGCTTCAGATTTTCTGGCTTTGCTGTATTTGTAACTGCTGAGAATAACCTGTGCTAACTTGCATACATTTTAGGCTTCTTGTTTTACTGTAAAACTTTTTTCCACAGAAACTGGTGAGGGAGTCACTGCTTATACAGTTGTGCTGGCATTGCTGAGGGAGCAGGAGCGAGACAGAGTAGGGGGTAAGCAGATAAGGACAGTGACCTCTTAATCAAGTTAAGCTGCAGCTGCAGCACATCTGACTGTGCCCTGAACAATTTTAATTAAAGAAAAAATACAAACATTGACATGGAGATGGCCAGGAGCCAGGGATGAAATTCTGGCCACGCTGAGCATGCAACTGGGAGGAATTTCCTGGGTCAATGAATCCTATCCTATGTTTTTCCAGGAGAACATTCTTGAACCGATCATGGTCCACATTAAAGTTTATTTGGTCTGCTGACCTGCTACCCTTGAAAGCCAAACATCCCATAGACTTTATTTGGGTTGGGATTTCATTTCAAGTGATAGTTCAACAGAGCCATAAATATTCACATAAAGTTTCTGACTAACACTTCAGACTGGTGCCTTGCCCACCACACACCCCGATGACATCCCTGTTGCTGTCCTGCCGCTTAAAGACACTTCTGCTCAGAGTGCTGCCCTCCATTTTACACGGAAGGAGCAGAATGGCTCTATAGCTTGCCATGAGAGGGTTTTCTGCGTGTTAAATATGTTCTGCCCCACAACTGGGAAAGTTTTGTGGTTGAAGTCTGTTTCCTAGTAGGTAGGTGACGGCAGGGAAAGATTTCTTGTTCCTTTTCTTACGTAGACCTTGCCTTCATCCAGGCTGTGTGCTGGTCATCAGGTTTTTCCCCAGGCTAAATGGCAAAGCTGAGAGTGTTAGAGGGTGAGGCATTAACCTAGCTTACATTATTGCAACTTTTTGCCATTGGCCTTGTGCTGGTGAGTTTCTTGTCCTTGCTCTGTAGTCTTCTGATTTCTTTCTCGGCCAGCTCATACCTCCCAGTTGTGCTCATTTCCCTGCCAGTCCTGGAGAAAACTTGTCAAATATGATCTGCCCTTTGCTTTCCTAAAATCACACATCTGTGTGTTCCAGTGTTCCTTTCAACACAGGATTTTTTGTTTGTTTCCTGATTTTGTCCTTTCTGTGTATTTCTGAAAGGCAGTGGAAAGGAAGACAAGCAAAAGACACCACTTGCCTTTCTGGCAAGGCAAATGGCATGATTTAAAAGTGCTTGAGCTAAAGAAATAGTAAAACCTCCAGGAAAATTCTAACATTTGTTCGGATGTTTTTGTTTATTTTTGGAGCTGTGGAATATCCACGATTTTCAGTGTTTTGACCTTTACTTTGAAGAATGTCATAATTGTGCCAGCAAACTCAGCTGTCAATATTTTCATTTCACACGTCTTTATAGAAGTTCATAACTGACCTATAAAATTACACATAGTGAGCATATGTGGTCTCAGGCAGGAAAAGATTTAATAAATAAATACATAAATGCAAATGTGTCTGTTTAAAAGTTATAAAGCCACAAAAAATGAAATTGGTGATTTCAAATGCATTTTACAGTCCTGTAACTCAAAAGCAAGCCGGTCAGGATTTTCTTCTTTTAAACTCAAAATGATTAACCTCTTAGTCTTTAATGTGGACTGATACAGTGCCTGTGGCCATTATGGCAAATAACCACATTATTGCATTTAGGAAATTAGCTACTGTGTGCTTGTGGTAATTTTGTCTCCATGAAAATAGCTCACAAATTTTAAGCAGGCAGATTTATTACAGGAGTCAGTTCTGCTTTTAGATACACACCATCTTTGTGCATTCATGTGGCTTCATCAGAGTGTGTTTGAAAGGGTCTTTGTCAGCCAGCTTTAATATTAGTTTTCCTGCTGAAGGTCTGGGGAAGAGAGGGGGGAAGGGGTCTAACTTTCAGAATGCTCTATGTTTTAGAGGGAAAATAAATAACTTTTTAAAAATTACCCAATTATTCTCTTTTCATGATTCATATCCATGTTTAACTATTAGATGGTAATAGGTCTGAAAAAGTTGTTACGGCACCATGATTTCCATACTGGTACTTGTAAGGTAAAAATGTTGCTGTGTAAAAGTGATGATAAAATTCATAGGAGTTTTAATCTTCAACTCCCTACCTAACCTCCTTTCATAAAATATTGGGACCACCCAGCTACCTTGTGCTTCTGAAAATTTGGCATGAAATTCTATTTTTTAATGAAACACACATCCTTATTAAGTTTTCTCCCAAAACTGAGTTGAGTTCAGCACAGTGCTGTATGGCAAGTATTCAACTCTACAAGAGGGAAGAAGAACAGTGGGGTATATGGCAGACTGGTGAGAAGATTTTATGCCATAAGAATAGTGTGGGTGGTAAACTCTTCCCCTCCTTTTCTGCTCACTAAATATCAAACTGATGTGAAAAGGGAGAAAAACAGCATGTGTCCTTTGGGCAAATGCAGTGAGAGATGGGAGTTTTCTTCCAAAGAAGATGAGAGAAGGAGCCTCTCCCACGTTTTGATGAGAAATTATTCTCACCAGACAATCCAAGCTATCACTGTGTTGGTTTGGGCAATGCTTCTCCAGAATATCTCTCACAGTGGTACACTGTTCAGCCATCAGTCTTAGCAGTAAGAGTGACAGCACAGGTCAGTCTCGTGCTGGCCTTCTGTTGTCCTGCTCACACAGGCAGCCCTGAGCAGGGTTAAACACAGTGGTGCAATCTCTACCATGTCCATGCTGCTTCCACTTATGGAACTATGACTTGGGCAGGTAAAACTATTTTGGCTACTACTGTAAAAGACAATTAAAAAAGCTTCTATAAACACATTAACAACAAAAGGAGGACTAGAGAGAATCTTCCTCCTTTATTGGATGCAGGGGGAAACACAGTGACTAATGATGAGGAAAAGACTGAGGTACTTAACGCCTTCTTTGCCTCAGTCCATAATAGCAGGACTAGTTGTTTGCTGGGTACCCAGCCCCTTGAGCTGGAAGACAGGGATGGGGAACAGAATGAGACTTCTATCTCCAAGAGGAAATGGTCAGTGACTTGCTGCACCACCTAGACATATACAAATCTATGGAGTCAGATGGGTTACACCCAAGAATGCTGAAAGAGCCGACAGATGTGCTCACCAGACCACTCTTCACAATTTATCAGCAGTCCTGGCTAACAGGGGAGGTCCCAGTGGACTGGAGACTAGCAGATGTGATGCCCATCTACAAGAAGGTACAGAAGGCGAATCTGGGGAACTACAGACCTGTCAGTCTGACTTTGGTGCTAGGGAAGTATATGGAGCAGATCATCTCAAGTGTCCTTACATATTATTTAGAGAACAACCAGTCGATCAGGCCCAGTCAACACAGGTTCACGAAGGGCAGGTCCTGCT
>RSEF01000031.1:65026772-65043422 GCA_003993805.1 Himantopus leucocephalus
GGTCCCTCTGGATGGCATCCCTTCCCTCCGGTGTGTCAACTGCTCCACACAGGTTGGTGTCGTCGGCAAACTTGCTGAGGGTGCACTCCATCCCAAAACCCTTGTCACCAACAAAGATAATAATTCCTTCAAAAAAATTCAAGGTACTTATTTTTAGAATCAGAAATGTTCAAGGCCTCCTTCTCACTTTTGAAAAGTGCTGTCTATGAAAATGCTTGAAAGTACTTTCTTACATCTGCTCATCTCAGTGCTACAAAAGGTGCTGCACCTTGCTGAAACTTTCTTTTGAAAATTGTATTTTGGTTCCTAAGCTTCTTGGACACTTGCAAAAACTTTATTCAGAGGTTAATACAAGCAGGGCTTGTTACAACATGGTCATAAAAAATGGTCAGAGATTGTGATGTTCTCTTTGACAAGTTTTACTTCTGAGTTCAGGACATGTATGAAAGTTTGGAAGAACAATCTGGAGAATATTTATCCATGCACTGATTTGGGTATTTGCTTTTTGGAGTTTTATTTTTAAACAGATTGCTTAAATTCTCTCGTTTGTGGCCTGGCTTCACAAATGGCTGTATCAGCAAAATGTTTTCTAGGCAAAGAATTACAGCATGGGTGCAGGTACGAAAAGCAGGAGAATGAGAAACAGCTATTAAGCTTTTGCTGTCAAGACACTGTTTTGTATACTGCCTGTTTATTGCTTGTTGCTGTTGTACACCATTTCTACTTTCAGGTATAGTGACTGATACTTTAGGATTGAAAAGCCTGCAAGGGACCACTATCATGATTCAGGCAGATGTGTCCTGTATTACAAAGGCTAGAGACATGGAGCTCTTTGAATCAAACCTGTCATTTCCTTCTATCTGATCTTGGTTTCAAGATTTTTCTTAGCAGCAGACCAGCATGATTCTGCTTATTGTTCTGAATAATTACAGTCTGTGCTGCTCTACCTTTTCCAACTTAAATTTGACTGGCATACATCTTCCAGCCATTGGATTTTGCTATGCCTTCTTCTGTTATAGAGCCATTTATATCAGATACCACTTTTCCTTTTGGATATATTGTCACAAGCAAAACAGTCTTGAGTTGGGGAAATGTATTTGACTCATTGCCCATAAACATAAAGTTCTGACCATTCGTTTGAGTGCTGAAAGGGAAAGAAAAAACATAAGCAATTATACAAGCACTTAGATAAACATCTATCCTTCCCTCTCCGCAGCCTCAACTTTTCGTATGTTTTCTGGGAGCTGTGTTTAGTCCATCAGAGTTCACCCGGCGAGGTGGGGGTGGTATAGGAGGCTGAGATGCTGTGCCCAACAGTTTTTTCTTGTTCTTCGCCCAGTCATTTCCTTCTGCTGGCTGACACTTCATGGTTTTCTACCACTCCACGAGTAACCATGTCTACGACTCTGTTGCCTGTTCTCCCTGCTCCAGTGCAGGTCACCCATGGGCTGCAGGCCCTCCAGGGATGTACCTACCCCCTTCTGGCATGAAAGCCACCTTAAAAGCACATCTCCAGCTGTCACCAGCTGTCAGTGCTTCTCTGCAATATATCTGAGCAGGGCACCACGTGCTGCTCTGATTGGATATACTCTGGCATGCAGTTTTGAAGTCTAGTTGGGTTTTTTTTCCACTCTCGCTTAAATAGGTTCAGAGCCAGCTGCAATGATTTTCATCTGTCCTCCCATGCAGGTCACAAATGCAGTCCCCTGCTCCCTAAACCTTGTAACTTCTGCCCTTTACATGCGCATGCACAATAATAAACTCACTATTACTGCTTCTTCTGGACAAACAAATAGGCTAAGCTAGCTAAGTGTCTCAAGACAAGGACTGCTTTCCAGATATCAGACTTTAATTATACTTATTTTGAAGTCCTTTCTAACTTTAAAACATTTTTAGACTATGAACAATGGATGCAACGTGTCAGTACACACTTATTTACAGCATGTAGAAATGCCAACCTCATTATTCAGATTTAAAAATTTACCTACTAGGATATCTGCCATTTTTGCAGTTGCTGCTCCAGCGTGTAATACAAGCTGAGATTGGTGTCCAGTGATTTACCTACAACTAGCACCACGTCTTCTCCTTTCTGAAGAAAAACAATTTGGTACTCTTGTGACAATTGGAGTGTCCTGTATAAGTTCTTTATTCCTACTGTTTTATGGTTTGTGCTGCCTGATTTAGAGGTCATAGATAACAAAAATGCTGACCTATTGATGCAGACCTTGCAAGTGGGGTAAAAGCTGTCTTACCCTGAAATTTCAGGTGTGCAAGTAAGTTGCAAGCAATATTACCTCTATTTGACTTTCTGACAACCAAACCAGGGAGATTAAGAGTGCCTCCTCCTAGTTCTGTGGGTTCAAACCAGAGCAGCTTTGCATAATACGAAGATAATAATCCTCTCAAAGAGCACAGGAAACGTTTGCTAGCCTTGAACTTCATTAGACGGCTTGCAGTGAACTCAGTTAGTATTAAGCACCAATTATGGGTAATTATTTTTCAGAGATTTAGAAAGAAAAGCCATATAAATTATGCTTCAGCTCTGCTTTTGCAGCACCACCTGTAAGTTAAATACCTCTAGTTTAAACATAACAATACCACTGCTAGCTAGCTCCTGCTCTTGCACTGCCTGGGCACACTCTGCAGGGGACAGGCTCCTGGGCTGGCAGGACATCACTCCGCTCCCACACTCTTTCTTCTTAGCCAGAGAGCAGAAGTCTTGGGAGGGCCAACAATGCTATCCAGGACTCTAGGTTGCAGGGGAAATAATTAATATGTAGGATGTCAGTGGGCATTTGTTTTATTCTCCCTGTTACCTGAATCTTCCCTTTTCAGTCAGCACAGTGCTTTCAGCATAAGAGAAACGTGTTCTCCTACTGCTGTTAAAACAAAAGAAATTAAATTGTTTCTTCCAGTGGCCTGCTGCACGGCCTCCTATAATTGGCTAATTGGCCTCCTATAATTATTGCCCTAGTTGAAATACATTTACCATTAGATGTGAGGTTCATGTAGGTCATCTGGTTTCCTGGAAAAGTTGGGCTGCACTCAGACATGAAACCAATCTACCTTATCTCTGACCTTTCTCGTTTGCTAACATTGAAGCTCTGCCACGAGAAAGCTGGTTTAATGGCGACTATATCTTTTGCACACTGGGATCATTAAAGTAGGAGAACTAATTTTAACATATTCGGAGCTTTAATGTACAATGCTGTGTGAAATAACAGTCTTCTTTTGCACAGTCATTCCAGATAGTAATTGATACATGTACAGTCATGTATGTGTCTATGAAACTTTGACACCCTCTGGTAAAGTACGGCCTCAAGTTTCAAGGTTAGACTGAGAGTGCCTGTAAATAGCTGTCCAGCTTGGTTGTACATACAGTCACATTAGATGTAAGTAAATGTGCAAAACAGACGTTGTTTTATTTCTAGACGTCGTCTTTCAGCTTTTTGTTTTATTGTTTAAGATTATCTGCCATACTCTTTTCTTGTTTTTTGTCTGCATAGAGATATACATCTCAGATGGAAATTATGCCATAGTTTAATTGTTTTAAAAATAGAATTCTGTCTATCATTAACCTGTTTTGAGGTTAACTGGATGTGTAAAGAAACTTCAAGTCCTTCAAGATCTCAAGCATCTCATTAACAGAGGAATTCCTTTGAAATAGTAGAACTAAATTTTCTATTGCCTCCTAAGACCATCAACATCCAATCTTTCAGTTTGTTTTTGGGGGAAAAAAATGTCCTTATCAATACTGAAAACATGTTTAGCTAGTTGTTTTCCATTTTTATTTTCTCCAGTTAACTTGTGCTTTAAATTCAATGCAGTCTTTTCCTCTGTATTTCATCTTTGACTGTAGCAGCATTTCACCAGGGTGGAATTCTCCTTGGCTTGCCTGGAAATGGACTTCGTTGTTATTTATTATGTGACAGAAGGGCACTAGAGGTCCCTTTCCTTCATTGGCAATTTGAGAGCTAAAGGGCTGAGAGCCTGTGCAATTATGGCCACAAAAGTAATGCATCAAAGCAGGGTTCATTAGAAATATACATATATGGCTAGTTGGGCCAGCCATTATTCTACCTATCGTACACGGCAATTTACAAATTTCCTTCTGTGCCAAAGTACCAGCCAGAAACCTTGTATGCACACATCAGGATTCTAGTAAATTACACTGAGAGCAATCAGATAACGTTGTTAATATGACTCACTTCAGTGCAATTTCTTTGCTCCTCCCTGTATGATTAATTACAACCAAATTGATGTTGCCAGCAATGATTAATTTACAAGTTGAGATGCAGAGTAAATGAGCTAAGCAAAGCTGAGTTGGCATTGCCCCTCATTTAAGAAACTGCACAAGGGATCACAATTCACAGCTAACCTTGTGATCCGTTACTGCACTTGCATAAAAATTGGCTGGGTTGAATAGCTGCAAAATTATAATTTATTATTTTGTGATAGCTGTTTAGAAAAAAATAAATGGTTTAGTTTAGCTAAATGAGAAAACAATAGGATGAATCAGGCTTCTACTGTGAAATTTCTCTGTGATTCAACTTCTTGATCAGATAAAATAAAAATGCCAAGCTTTTGATAGGGAATTGAAGACAGGGAACATATTCTTGAAGAAATTCCTGAAGTTCTCTTCAAAAAAGAATGACAGAAAAGAATAAATACATTACATTTGATAACTGTTTTTCCTTTAGTGATAATAATAAATCCATCCTCTAGGATCTACAATTACTTCCCATATTGTACACAAGTCAGAATTGCTGTCTGTATTAAGGTCTGTGTTAGTTTTAAATTACAGTGCATTACTGAGTATTTGAGCATTTTCCATGTACAACCAATAAACGTAGTAGTTTTGAGGGGCTTGCAGAGACTCTTACTCTAAAAAAAAATCACAGATTTTTTTTTTAAATCATATTTCTTTGTGGGTTGTACAGGGTTCATTGAGTGGAGGTGAAATTCAGAATTCAGTTTTTTTCATGAAAGTAATGAAAGATTTTAAGCTGATAGCAAATATTTCTGAGGAATGAGAGAAGTGACTGGCAGCCTGTCCTAGACTCCTTTTCCACTACTTTAACTTATTTTTTTTGCATAAAGGTTGATTAAAAAAATAAGTACACTTTTACCCACAGGTATTTGCAGTTTCATAGCGGGGGAGTTCTTGACGCTCTGATACCGAGTGTTGAAGAAAGACAGGATCTGGAGTGAGAACTTTTGGGCAGTACCTCCTTTTCAGAGATGGTTTTGATCCCACCTGACACAAATGAGCTTGAAGGAAAACTTCCTTCTGGTTATGAAGGTCTCACATCAGTCCATAAACCACTGCACTGGAGACAATGCCATTTATCAGTTCCCTTGCAAATTCTACCCTTAAAGTTGCTGGTTTAGTATCTGCCATACTGCCTGAGACCTGCTGTCTAGATGATTACCGTATGCTCCTGATTGTTCTGTGGCAGTTTGAAGGCAAAGGGAGCACTGTTAGCATGAACACCAAGAAAAGGTCCAGGATGGATTAAATTGTAACGGTATAAAGATTCAAGAGCCTAGTTAAAAAGAAAAGTAAGAACAGTTTTGGAAGCAGCTAAGGCAACAACCATGTGTCCTAGTCAACTCTTGCTCCTGTTGCACTTCTTTTTCAAAACTATCTGCCCAGGTAAACAGACAGTCTTTGGACCAAGAGCTGCTATGTGCCATGGGAGTTTCCTAAACCCTGTGCTGAGTAGCTGATGTCTCCCTGGCCCAGTGGATACATACTTCCTTATCCAAAGAGGAACAGCTCCAGTAGGAAACATAAAGAGATGCTCACCTGAAAAAAGTTGTTGCTTAGTGCGAGTCAGACAAAGGATCTGACCCTGTATATTTTATACCGTGGTAAGTATATAAACTCTCAATCTGTTTGCTCTTTGGGGATAGATGGGTCACACCAGGTTTCCTCCGTCTTTCTTTCTCTCTCTCTGACACAAACACATGCACACTGTTTTGAAATGCCTGGGATTTATCCCAGAAAAGAAGGGAAAAGCTTAAATTTCAATTGTTGTGTGGGAGGGGAAGGCCAGTTCCCCTCCACGTCTAAACCTAATACGAAAAAAGGATACAAACATTGTTAACGACCACCAAATCAACCTAAAATCAACATACTGCTTGTAGTTATCAGAAAGTATGCCTCCATAATTGTACTTATTCTTTTTAATATAACAGCTTACACAGATGAATACAGAGGGACACATTATAAAGGGACATACAGAATATATTTTTTAAATGTCCTAGAATAACTTAATCTGGATTGGGACTGTGTAAATTTGAGTGGCAAGGTGCTAGAAAACTATTTAAACTGAAAATGGAACTTCACTGCTCAGCTATTGTTAATGACTTACATGACCTGCAATGACTTTCTCTAGATAATTTTTGGTTGCCAAGCAATGCTGTAGTTGTTGTATATCCAGTGTCCTAAAATTTGCAACCCATGGGAGATACAATGCATCAGTTTTTGCTTTGTGAAACTCCTCTGAACTCAACAGAGTTGTACAGAAGATGACCTCTAATTGAAGATTATTTGGATGTTGTCAGCACACATATCCTACACTAAATTTTCAAGTTCTTATTTGTATTGTTGCAAGAATATTACTTTTTTTTCTTTTGCCCTTTTTTGCTGCAAAACAGAGAATATACAAGATTTAATCCAAGCTGTGTTACGTTTTGTAATGACAGACTATGTGAGATTATTGAAATGAAAAAAAGGATGTACTCAGAAATCACACCACACACTGCAGAAATCTAGGATATATGCTGGCAATATCTGAGTCTAGTAGACTCTTCATCCTTATGTGTATTGCAGGGATAAAGAACTGTTGTATGAACTCTGATCTGTTAATGCTAGCCTCTGGATCTTTGGAGTTAAGCATAAAGTCACTAAAAATAGTCAGGCTTTTGTGTTACATCAGATTAAATTACTGGCACATCCTAGCAGAGTGATGAGCTAGGGAAAAGCCAGCTGTGTTCAAGAACATCTGGATGAATTTAATAACGGAGTTCAAGAAAATGTACATATCAGGTATTATAACCTGCATGTATGAGAGCAATTTGTGTGCTTATCTTGAAATTCTTTCAGCTCAAATAGAACAATGAACAATTGGATTGAAATTACTGAAATTCAAGTCCTTGTTCAAAGCATAAATGTGTTTTGTGTGTAATTTTATGATATCTATGTAACGGTTTGGACCTTGCTGACCTCCTAGTGCTATTGCGGAGGCCACCTGTACAGCTTCCCTACGGAGCAGGCTCTGCTGCAAAGAGTCCATTACACAGAGCTCCCGAATGTCTCTCTCTTTTCAAATCTGAGTGCTCTTTTCAAACAGGATAGGAATGATGCCCTTTCCTGTCAACTGTAGACTATTTTACTGTTTTCCAACACAAGCAATTTGCCACTTTCAAATCAGGTATACATTTGTATTTCACAAGTCTCTCTACTTTCTGATTATGAAGGGGGTGAATGTAAGGTGCTCTCTGCAGACACCGTGTAGTCTCAGTAGGAATGAAATAACAGGGAGAGAAAGATTCAAGTGGATCTGTGCTAGCATGAGATGAATGGTCCTTTTGAAATAATATGATATTCATAACTCTTTTTTTTCACCATAGGAATGTCCACCTTACGCAAAAGAAAAGTCACCACAAATGGCTTCCAGTTCCTGCTTCTTGGGTGCGCCTAGCAAAAAAGCTAAAGATACAGTTCAGAATAAAGATATTTTCTCCTATGGGCAGTCAAGATTGAGACAAGAAAGAACTTCTATTTCCTTGTCACCTATGCCAGAATCACAGCTCTGCATGCCAAGTCAAAGGCTGCCCCAGGGTCTGCCATCTATGCCGAGGTTACTGTAACCTATTCTGTAAACATGGGGTTCCAGTCCAAAGTGCTATCAATTTGGCACTCTCCGAAGACTTTAAATCCTATTTAAATTAAAACAGATTCGTAATATTTCTCCTGACGTAAATGTAAGATGCAGACAGAAAAGAATGAACAGCCCTTCTGGATTTAAAAACCACCACACAGCAGTGTCCTCTTCTTGGGAGCTCAAGAAAGTTGAGAACATGTTAGAGTTATGCCAATAATTCATTTTTCTCTTTTCTTGTTTACAATACATCAACACAGCACACCTTTTTAGTAACCATAAGAATACAGAAACAGTTCTATAGAATAATTTTGTAAGCGAGCTGCTGACCTTGAAGAGGTGAGCATTCTTACCTTCATGTATGGATGGTCCATAATGTATTTCTCCTAGGGGAAGGAGATTTCCCAGCTTGGATACTAATTCTGAGAGAAAATGCAAGTTATGTCTCTTTGTTCTGTCTCTCAGAGGAAAAGTTCATGTGTTTACAACATCAGCAGCAATAGGGAAGCTGCCTGTGTGTGCTTTTCTGATAATAAGCCAATGATATGGCTATTTTAAAGAACATGGAGCTGCGATTGTTAAACAGGGGCTACTCAGGGAGTTTGCAGACTCTTTTTGAAGAATAACAATGCCATAATTCTGTTATTAACATTTGCAAAATTATTCTTATCTTTTATACCAACCAAATCAGACTGGCTCAAGAGATATAAAACATTTTGTTTCAACTTTTGTATCCAATAAGCGATAATATCATGGTCCAGCATCCACAGGTGGTGTCACTCACAGTGGTCTGTTGCTTTGTAGCCAAAGGTCAACCCGGCTGGCATTATTTGGGTACTTGGATAAGTCTTCCCATTCCTCATGAAGCTCATTTAAATATTGTACATGCCCAGCAACTCATATGTAAATAACGCGTGAAAATCTGAGGACCTTCTACCCTAGCATTGATATTGGGTTTTTTCTGACAGAGAAAAAGTTTGTACTATTGAAATAATACAATGAGTGTTCTATAAAACTGTTACTGGAAACTGACTCGAAAAGCTAATATTACTCTACATACATGGCAAATTTTACTTTGTTTTTGTTCCTATTTATCACCAAAATCAAATTTTTCAAACTCACTGGGTTATTGTAATGTCCTGGATGTAACAGAGAAGTTATTTTTGTGTGAAAAATAGTTCAATATAATCCAATTAAATTTAAAATAAACATACATTGAATTAATAGCATGTTTATACAGCAGTATGCAACTTTAACTTCTTCAGAATATGTTAAATTAACTCATTTTTCTCATGCAATGTATATACATTTTGCCTGCTACTACAAGTACTGTATAAAATTGATTTGAAAACAAGTAGCCAAGTTATTTTGTAAAACTGGTGTTTAATGGGAAAGTTGAAATCTTTCATTTATTTTAAAATTTAGGTTAAAGTTTAAACAAGGAGACTAAAGAAGCCATCTCCTTTGTGTTACTTTATGCAGTAAAGCCTTTCCTTTCAGGTTCAGTGCTAGTTCAAGCAAAATTTCAGGTTAGATTCTTGCAGTGTTTTACTTTTTTTCCCTTGATTCAACCCCAAACACCACCCTAACTGTGCAGTTGTGTAAACATACAGAAAACATAATAGTAAACATGTGGATATTGAGTAATGTAACAAGATATATGGTATGGTGTGCTGCAGAGCAATATAAGCCTTGAGGCTTGGGAAAAATAAAGGTATGGAAGATCTTTATATATTAGACCATTTAGATTTCTATAATAGTAGACCATTTAATACAATATGCAAATGTGTGCTTTTTGTATTCTGTTGGCTGTCATAAATATTAATTTTAAAGAATCCTTCGGTCTTAAGACTAAGATTCAGTCTTTTTTGGAAAAGCATGAAGGTGTGGTTTTAAAATGAATTTACACTCAAAAAAAATACTGTTTTTTTAATCTTTTTTTTTTCTTGTATTTTATCCTCCACCAACACTCTTGATTTCATATTTAAAATACTAATATTGAAGACATGGGGAAATTTTTCTAGGTTATTCATGCAGAACTTTTTCCTCTCGTATGAAATTTCATCACCCCTGCTGGGCTGGTTATATCTGACATTTAAGTCCTCACTGAAGCTAATGAACCTTATATTTTATTGATTAAGTTAGTTATCTGTATTAGGAGTTTTTGGAGATATTATTTCTACAGAGTCAATTTTTTTTTTTTTTCTCAGATAAATGGGTGCAAACTCTGTTAAGGCCCTGGGAGACATTGAAGTTCACATTTGTCAGCCTGTATTACTCAACTAGCTTTTCCAGTAAGAGTGGCAAGTATACATTCCCCTATTGCATACCTAGAAAAACTGAGACAGGAGAGATTTCAGTGCCTGAACAACCCTCATTAGAAATTAATATAAGTGAGGGGTTTTTAATAGAAATTCCTTAGACCTGTCCCTGTGGGAATAAAAAGAAGCATTTCAAGTCATTTGATTTTGTCATACATGCCCTTTTATTAAAGTTATAACTCATCATCCTAAAGTGTTTTTTTTCTGCCATCCTTAGCAGTAGACTGAAAACTCTCCTTTTTGTAGAAACTTATGGTTTACTGTAGCCTGTTTACACTCAGGCTTCACTTGTTCCTCTCAGGCCTGGCTTCACCACTTACAAACCTACCATCTTCCTGCTTCCAGTTAAATGGCTTCAAACGTGATCAGACAAATTTGCAAAAGAAAAATCCTTCTAGGGCACCACGAGGCTGCAGAAACCATCTCTAAAGAAGCCCTTGAGCCCCCAGCAGCTGATAATGAGTGAAAATGCCAGAGGGAGGATGTCTGTCGCTCTCATTTTTCCAGTCTTGCTGGCTTCGGAGTCTGTCAGATGCAGAGCAGTGGGCTGGACCCGGGCAGACTTTAGATCTGACACTGTGCATCTGCTGTTATGCAGTTAAATATTTCTTTACCTGCTTTCTTTATGAAATGCTCAGTTTTCAGTTTCACAGCTCCCATATTCAGAACAGCACCCCTTTATTTCACAGAGGGAGCAAACCTGGTTCTTGACAGCTACAGCATAAATTTCGCCTATTAGCACAGACTCCCACACTTAGGAGGCCTCGTAGCGATGTAGTATGCTGCAGTCCTTCTTGTGCACATGTGAGTAGTTTATTGCACTGATGTTTCATCAGGGTGGGCAAGGATTTGAAACTGAGAGAGGCCAACCTGTGCTTTGATTAGAAACCAAAGTGGGAATCATCATAGTCTCCTTTGGCGGCAGAACAAGGCCGGCATTAATAACGTGTACTTCTCATACTCTCATGGTGCCTAGTCAGTCAATAGCTCTGCATGTCTACAGAGCTGGGGACTTTCTGGAGTGGTGGAGATTAGGTGTGCTTCAAATTCAGGTGTGTGGTTTCATACTTTTGTGTTTTTCTTCTTCTTCCTCCTGCTCTTTGTGGAAGACGTGGGAAAAAAAAAAAACAAAAGCATCACATTTCAAGATCTTTCTAAATGCTGCTACCAAGACAATCTAGAGGAAAGAATCAAAAAACATGTGTTTAAGCTTCTCCATTGCTTGTGAAAGTAATAAAAAAGTTAAATGATATGTCTTTTCTGGTGTTCAGTTTAGTCTTGTAAATTTTGATCGCATCAATGAATGGTTTTGACATAATTCACTTTAGGGAGAGTATTTTTGCATTATATTTTATATGCTTAGATGAAAGGCACACTTCCCATAAACAAACTATATATCATCATTTTGTGCATTTTGCTTAGGGCAACACCACGGCACCTGTACCAGTAGTGATGGAATGAAACTCTTCCTGGTGTATGAAAGGGTTGGTTTTTTAGGGTATGAGAGGGAATTTAGCTGTAGCCTATGGGCGAGAATAGAGGAAATGAGACCATTTTTATCATTATTTGTATTGCCTCAACTGAGGATACCTCAGGCACTGGCAGCCCTTGATGAACTGTGGTTCAAACTTGTAGTCAGCATCATTTAAAATGCCAGAAGGTGAGGGTTCAAGAATAAGATGATAGTACACAACCAAAGCAAAAACCATGAAAGAAACCAAGGGCTGAAACTTAAGTAATTTGCTGTATGTATCCTAATCTATTGAATGCTGGTTTGGGGGTTGGGGGGAGAAGATCCTCCAAAAATGAAATTTTGAAACAAGGCCAACAGAGATGTACAGGCAAAGAAAAAAGGATTTTTCCCCTGGTCCTTCAGATCACTGTCTCCATACTAACACAATTTTAGCAGCTGACTGAGCTGTGGGTTGCTCCAGAGCCAGTGATGTGGCATCTTGACAGCCCTTGGCACTCTCTAAGACTCTTCAGTGAATGTGACCCAGCAAAGCCTGGCAAACAGCACTGACATTTAATTTCACATGCGATGTATAGAGGAGGCTGTGTGCATATTCTCTTTTCTAGGAAAATGATTTTATGACTTGGCATGCTTTAGTACATATGATGAGCAACAGGAACACAACATTAATAAACAGGCATCTGCCATCATCCAAAAATTGTTACTGCATCTTCTGCAGTGTTCTTTTTTGTTTTCTTCAAGATAATATTTAAATCTAATAGTAGCAACTAATGATTGTAAAAAGACAAATGTATGGATTTTTACTATGACTGTGGAGAAGCAAAAAGGAATGAAAGAAAGAGACCATATGTGTAGTATATTTGTTGTTACAGCTTGCACTGATTAAAACTGTGTTTGTCGTATTATACATCATTGTACTGTAGTTGTAGTAAATGTTCCTTGTAATGCATTTTCAAGTACAAAAATTGCCTCAGAAAAGAGCGTTTAGGAAACTAATTCTATTGAAACCAATGAAGTGTTGACACATTGCCTGATGTGGATTTGTTTAAGGAGGCATATTTTAGGTTATAAAAGTACAGTCCTTAAGGCAAAAATCAGTGACTGCTTGGTATAGTGACTGAGAAGAACACTGCAACAGTATGTTCAGCAAGAAACCCCTCATTAATCCTTTCCTGTAATTCTACCCTATTCACCTTCCCCCTTGCCTGACTCAATAGAATTTAAAACCTGCTGTCAGCACAGTAACTAACCCAGAACCCATTCATTACTCAGTCAAGGCATTTGAAATGTTTGCTGATTTGTCCATGAATGGGAACACAGTGTAAATCTGGACTGAGGAGAGCTTTTTTCCCCATGTCAGTTTAATTGCTCCTGTGTGATGTGTTCAAGTGTTAGGAATCACTGGGGGTTTTGACACCCTCGTCTGTTTGAACTGCCATAGCATTTCACTGCACCCAGCCCCCGAGAAAACCCGAATGTTTACAGCTGGGAGGAAATATGCCTCACTTACTAAAAGCTGCTTATTAGCATCAAACTGGGCCACTGGCACTCCCAGCAAACTTCTGGCGCCTGAAGCCTCTGCTAGAACTAAACATAAAAAAGCAGGCATCCTCCTGCATCCTAAAAAGTGCTCCAATGTGACAGAATTAAACAGTGTAATGATTAGAGGAGGAGACAATTAATTCAGTGACTGAGCTGTTGCCAGAAGGACGCATGCTACAATTTTATAGGGCTTGTGTTGAATGGACAAAAAAGGCAAACAGCAATTTGTAGAGTATTTACATGGTCCCTAGCAACTACTTCCTCAGCAAATGGTCTCTCTAGACTCAATAACCAGTAACGCAGTTGCAAACAAGATGCCAAACTGGACTCTCAAGAAAATGTACGTGTGTCAGTCATTTGCTTGATGTACAGCACCATTTGTTGCTGACATATAAGAAAGGCAACAGGGGACACTTGGACATCTGTGAAAAAGCTCAGGGGGCTGTTCCTTTTCGCAACACTGTGCCAGGTTTTTGTATGTATCCTGCCTCATGAGTAGCTGTCTTTGTTAACCGGCAGAGGTTCTAGCTGTTTGTTGCTTTGCCATCAACAATAGGGAAGGGAGGGTCAGGCAAGTTACCGTTTCTATTTTTCGTCAAATAATTAGGTGATTCAAGAGAACTTTCTTTTCTTTGGCACCTCAACTCCTTTAGTCTGCCTCACAAATATTTTGAATTTTTTTTTGACTACAGCTCTTGCTCTGAAAGCCTGTCTTTGCTCTCTGTATAACATTCAAAGCTTTGCTACCTGCAGTACAATGATATTCACACACACATACCCACACGCAGCCCTCAGCCCGCAATATTGGCATTGTCCGACATCAATTGCTCATACAAACTGCACTGCACCAATGGATCACTGAGACAAGTCAACAAACGCAATGCTGCCAACAGACCAAATAAATCATGGGGGTAATTCCTCGTACCTCAGGGGAACTCCTCCCAGGCTGAACGTGACTCAAAACCTAAAAGTCTTCTCTAGCATGGCACAAAATCAGCAGCCAGGCTCTCAGCTGCCTAAGCACACAAAACTCTGAGATTGGTACTGTTGTATTACCTTTCTCCGCACCTGCCCTGACAGTCGGTGCTTTGGGCTGCAGAGACGCTTGTCCCTGTTGAGCCTGGGGACCTGATGCTGCTTTCATAAACCTCTCACTCTCAGGCAACAACAACAGAGGTTTCTGATGAATCCATCCAGCTAACGCCTGCCTAACTTCCAGTGCAAAAGAGGCACTACTTCCGTTAATTGTTGTCAAGCCCCATGATAAGGAGTTTTTGCACTGCAGTTTAGGGTTTCATGCTGATCCAGTTGACATAGCTTGGATCAATTTGACCCGCTACTGCAGTTGTTCTCCTTTGATCCAGGGCGGTTTGTAATTTGACCCATTCAGATGACTTTCTTATAATAGCCCTAGCAAGACAAAACCAAATCAACTCCATTTATCTTAATGGGCTTTTTTCAGACATGAGGCCTTGCCGATCTTTTGTACAGAAGAAAAAGGAATCTGTGTATCTGATGGGCTTTGAAATACCATCTGGTGTTTAATGTTATTGTGCTCTGTTCTCATAGTGCTGTGCTGAATCATATCTTAAAAGTTCAACAAGCATTCACTCACAGCCACCATTCAATACGATTGTGTCATTATCAAAGATTCGGATTTACCAAACGCAGCCTGCAAACAAAGCAGATTTTACAGACGCTTCTCCCTGAGGCTCTGCTAGCTGAGAGGAGACTTCAAGTGTGAAGCCTGTGTGCTTTACATCTTTAGCTGCCATTTGGATGCACAGTAATCCTGTTTAACCTCTAAAATTACTGTTTGAGTCATAATCACAGGTGTTACAAGAACGGGAAGGGTTTTTATTAGGGATGTGTGAATTTCCTAGAGGCTGAGCTTTTGAGTCCCTACCTATTTAGAGGTTACTAAACTAGATTTTCAAACACCCTGCACCCCTCCCCTTGAAATGGTGCTTCAGTTTTTTTCAGTACTTCTCTATTTATTCAGTATTTACTGTATTTCAGTAAAAACAATAGTAAAAAAGTGTACTTTCTTTTCTAACTGAAGAAGCTTGTTATGCATAGAAAATAAGAAAAGAGCTCTCCCTCCCAAATGAGGTTATCCACCAACAGGTGACCCACATATGATAGACAGCATGTGTATCTTTAAAAGCTGTTCTCTGCTCCTGCCTTGTTTTTTGTTTGTTTGGGTTTTTTTTTTATTTTTGTTTTAGCAGTCTCTGGATGGAATCTTGGCTTCCTTGAAGCTGGTGGCACAGTGCCTAGTGACTTCAATAGGGTCAGGGTTTCACCTTCTGTGTATTTAGTTTTCCACTCCGTTTACTCTGAACTCCATTTTTCTTTGCTTTTTTTTTTTCCTGTGCCCTGTGTCTGCTTCTTTCATTCTTTCTTCCCCTTCCCCCATCTTTACTGAAGCACTATGTGAACCAAAGGACTTCTCAGATGAACTTGCAACCTGTCATCTCACAAGCTAGAAACCCAAATTTCTAATCCCTATTTTTAATAAAACTGTATGCCTATCATGTTTCTGTCATTGAACACATGATCTTCCTATACTTATATTTTTCTATATAAATAGATGTAGAAGTGTATTAATGTCTTTTTCTTTAAATAAGAATATACGCCAGTCAAGCAAATAATTTTCTTCCACATTTAGGGGCTTACAAATGCTAATGCCCTTTGTGCAAGTAATTATCAATTAATCTTTTAAAGGTACTTTAATTCCTGATCTTGTGCTTAGAGCTTTCAGAAAAACAATACGATATTCTGTTTTTATTTAATAATGATTGGAATGCTTTTGTACGAGACACAACTGTGGAGAATTTTTTGCATAATATTCATGAACTATTTCCCCCAAAATGCATTTTTGCTTTTATACCTCAGCGAACAGCTCTGTTTGAGTAAATGATCCATCCTTGACTCATTGTTTATACAGAGAGAAGATCTGCCTTTGATTGTTGTTTTAATAAACTGGAAGTCTGCCAATGTTCTCTGGGAAGAGGAAGAGAGCATTAATGATAGCGCTGTGAAGCTCATCCTTGTTTGGTCTTACACTAAATTTAACCCTCAATGGTCATTTTTTTTGATACTGAAACGGATACTTAGGCTAGTAAAAAAGCACAGGGTAATAACTGCTGTGATTTGGAAACAAGAAATTTTTACAAGTGCTGAACATGGCATGTTTTAAATTCTTCTTATGGCACTTAGAGGACAGTGATTAATGAGTTTGTTATCTATCAAAAAGCTTCAGTTTGTGTTATCTATCAAAATGCTTCTTCATGCTGCCTGACGTGGGACAGGATTTATGGTAAAGAAAACCTGCTATCCGTCCATAGTCTCTAAATCTATCAACTCCACATATTCATGCAAATAATGTTAAATGATAGATCTGTATCTATCTGGAAATTAA